>JAUEKW010000049.1:340893-351982 GCA_032274785.1 Ajuga reptans
CTCCGTAAATCTCCGTCGTTTGATGTAGAGGATAACATGAATCAATTCCTTATTTGACACCGGAACTCGCAAAGGATTCCAAATACCCGTTGAAAAATAATACCGAATCAACACTTTGCTAGTAGTTTTAATTCGTTTTAATCAATTAGGGATAATATAAGTGTTTCTTTATTTTTCTCTATTTGTTTTTCTTGTAAAACGATGATGTTTATTTATTTTTTTGTTACATTTAATTGTTTCCTAGAGTAGTAGACTTTTAGGAAATAATGAAATGTTGTGTTAGATTTGTCAAAAACATAAAATGTTGAGATATATTTTTATATTTTAGTATTAATAATTTTATGTGTCAACTTTTACATAGTAGGCTTCTACTGCCAAGTAGACTAATTAGTACGGAGGATACAATTAATAAAAAAAAAATTATATTATAATTTAATTAGTAATTATTAGAACATTGTATTAACTTTGTTAAAAAATGTGAAATATTAGGATGTGTTTGTATATTTTCCCATAAACGTAAACCCAACAAAATCGAGGAAAAAAACTTTCAAACAAGAAAAAAAAAATTCGAACAAGTAGCCCTCATCTGTAAAGTGGAAGATGCTATTTTTCTTGAGAAAATTGCAAGCTATTATATTAATAATTAATAATAATAATAATACAACAACCCGTACAAGATGCCTATCCAAACCCGAAAACCCAATTAAGACGGACTTGATCATCTATTTCAAATAGTGTTTCATTCTCTATTCCAACACTATCAACACATGACACGTGTATAAAGTGACATTATGGTGATATCACAAACAAGTATGTGTCACTTATTGATGGAGTTGGAATAGGAGATGGAACATCGTTTGAAATAGGAAATCTCATCTGCAATTAAGAAAACGATTTTTCTCAGGTGTAGCATCTAATCGACCGTGAAATTCCTCTAGGTCGCCGTTAAATTGGGGTAAAACGGAACCCCCGTCTGCGGCAACCATTGATTCCCCTGAATAAAATTCGCCACCGTAAACTGACCCGCCTCCGTCGAACTGTTAATAACCCGGTAACCCGGCCACGTCACCCTCGCACTGGTATTGGATCCGGGGCCCCGATTCATGTACTCCCCATAATAAAGCGTCGCCAAAGCAAAATCCCCATCCCACTCCAACCACCCATTCGGATTCACAACTTCCTCCATCTTCGAGAACATGAACACCGTCCTCGAATACATCTTCCATGGCCGCCCTAAGTACGTCCTGAATTGCGACAAAACGGGGATCAGATCGGCGGCGGCGGCGACTTTGCAGTTGAGGATTGAGATTCCGGTGTTCTGATTGGGATCGTCTCTGCCCTGGGCGGTGAAGATGTTTTGCTGATTCGGATCGGGGCGGCGGGCGTAGAGATTGCTGTTCTGGATGACGACGGCGGCGTTGCCGAAGATGAAATCGACGGTGCCGTAGACGTCGCAGCCGCGGTAGAATTGGCGGAGGGAGTGGACGTAGAGAGTGTCCTGGTAGGCGACGAAGCTGCAGTTGTAGAAGACGGAGAAGTCGGCGCCGCTGCGGAGGGCGACGGCTTGGTGTTTGCTTGGGCCGGCGTAGTTCTCGAAGGTGATGCCTTGGGCTATGAAACCGTTTCCTACTACGGCTGCAAAACACAACAAATATTTATTTAATTAAGATGATATAATATTTTCTCAAAATACATTTCAAAAACAAAATATTATGTTGCTTTATTGAAACAAATATGGTTAACATCTTAAAATATACTCGACTAGTATGCAGGGATAGAACTAGAAATTTTAGTTTGTATGGACAATATAAAGAGAGCAAGATCTTGGAAGAGGCGGCGAGTTTTTTTAAAATCATTTTTTGGGGAGGGACGAAATGTAATTTTTTTTATATATATTATATATAAAAATTCAAAAATCGAGGGGGCACCCCCCACCTCCCTGGTTCCGTCCCTGTTGGTGTGCCCGACCACCTATTCAAAATATGTTCTATTGGACACGTTTTGTTGCGTGGTTGAATCCATCTATTTAGATTATGTATTTCACTATGTATTCGACACAATATGGATGACACATATTCTTTAACTTTTTAAATAATAGAAAAAATTATGATATATATGTCACTTCTACAATGTATAATAAGTGGAATATATATTTTGAAGGGTCTTGCTAAGCAATCAGATTATAGCCAGCCAGAATTTTTTTTCAATTAGATATTATTTATTGTTGGTAGGGCTGTCAAAATGGTTGGGTCGGGCCAGCAGAAAAAATCGGGCCGATCGGGCTCGTGCCATCGGCCCGTCGGGCTGCTCGAGCTGGACCAGGCAATCTCAATTTTTTTTTTCGGGCCAGAAAATCCCGGGCCAATACAGTCTATTTTCAGGTTGGTGGGCTGGCCCATCGGGCCGAGTTCATTTTGGCACATTTTGACAGGGTCGAATCAGTTCATCACCCAAAATCGGGCCTATCTGGCTGGCCCATCCGGCCCATCAAACTTGTCGGGTCGGGCCAGGCAAGCCCAATTTTTTCGGGCCAGAAAATCTCTAACTAGTCCAGCCCATTTTTCAGGTTGGACGGGCTGGGCTCATTTTAACAGCTCTAATTATTAGCATTATTTTTGTTAACTATCATTTTTTTCAATTCAAATATTGACTACCATTTTGAATAACTACATGATCGCAACCGCACAAGAAGACGTGCCCAAAAGAACATATTTACTATTAGAAGGCTAGGCTGTCCTGACAAGAGCTACTTTAGCAAGGTTTTAAACTTTCTTTTCATCATAGGTCAATTTATATATGATGGTCAATGTTGACACTCGAGAACAAAAGTAAAAGATTAAAAATACTCAAGAAATTGGTCCCAGTTTTCGCGCACTGCGTTTTACTATCCGACAAAACCGTCGGTGCATATTGTATTAGCCACATAATAAATTATTATAAACATATACATATACAAATATTTAACTACACATAAGATGTGTCATATTTTATGTTAAATATGAAAATTGATCATCATAATGGGGGACAAGCGTCACTATTAACTATAATTCATCACACGCTTTTTGGGGCCTATTTAGATCACCGACGCTTGTGGTGGAGGCATTACATATAATAATACTCCCTCCGTCCCAATTATATAGGCTGATTGGGCATTTCACGAAGATTAAGAAAATGGTAGGAAAAGCAAATTAAACAAGTTAAGTTCCCAGTATGCCCTTATCTATGAGTCAACAATTGTAGGAAGTAATTCAAAATAGGGGTATATTAGTAAATGACTTACATAAATGTTACCAAATATAGTAACTGGACTATATATTTGGGACATCCCAAAAAGGAATACAAGCCTATATAATTGGGACGGAGGGAGTAATAACAATAATAATAACAACAACAATAAAAAAAGAAATGCAACAATACCCCAATATTTATCACTATCACCCTAGAAATATTTATCACTATATACTCCCGGAGGGCTATAAAATAACTGATCTATTCATATTTAAACATAATATTCTACATGTTTCCAATACCCACTTTGAAATATTAAAACATTTATAAGAAAGATTAAATGGGGCCACTTTTGGAAAATTTGGGAAAATGTTTCTTGGATTCATATAATGACAAATATATTAGGACAAATCTCAATTGCTAAAATGACAATAATTTTGAGACAGATGGAGAATATATATATATATATATATATATATTATTTCAGTTCCCCAAGTCGTGTGACTAAGAAAAATAGATATATTTGCACGGATCAGATCTTCTACAACCAGGGATGCAATATCTCCTACAACAAGTGTCATGCAACTAAACATATATTGTAGAAGATGTTGTACGTATAGTTGTAGAAAATCTCATACCATATTTGCAAGCAATAGGTGCGCCGGTACCACAAAATAAATACTCTTTATTTTATACATACCTAAATAAATGCACACGAGTCTATGCAATTAGTGTACGATGAATTTGGAGAACCTTATCTCAAAGATATAAAAAATAATGATGCTACTTTTATTGCAGACAATATAATCCTCTATTTTAAATGTATTTAATCTTCTATGCTTTGAGATAAAAAATAATGATGCTACTTTTATTGCAGACAATATAATCCTCTATTTTAAATGTATTTAATCTTCTATTTCAATATTATCAATATCATAGACGACTCAATATTTTTGGGGCCTAGACAAAAAAAAATTGAGATTTTTTTAAATATAAATTAACATTAAATAATAAATGTCCTTCTAGACTTTTTAGATGCAAATTTTTTATTAACCTTTTACAATCAAGTTTAGCTACTAAATTATTTCAATTGATAAAAATACTAAAACCAATGACAAGAGCAATTAAAATTTTCAACTATTAGAGACTGAAAAATTAAAAAGAGAACCGAAGAAGACTGTGTTTGGTTGAGGTTGAAGCATGCTGTGACACTGTTAATTGAAGTAAAGTTGCTGAAAACTTAGCTGAGGAATGTAAAAAAATGTCTTTTTGGATTTGAGTCTCCCTCAACTATTAAAGACAAACACAGACTAGGTTTGAGCCCTCAACGAATTTGTGCTCAAATCCAAGCAAAAACACCCTTAGAGCTAGTATGTGCATGACATATTTAATGATGATTAGAAAAAGGTGACTACTACTTACTAGGTACCTAAATCATGAGAAAAAACATGCATATATGTTTCAAGAATTTATACTGACTTTAATTTATAAATTAAATAAAATAGATTCTAGAATGCATAATATATAAATATATATACGAATATAGTCTAAGGCAATCGTCTTACTCACCTACCGTTTCTAGCTGCCCCAATCAATACGCATCAAGTATAGAAAATAACATTATCGCAACATCACAAATAAGTATACGACGCATATTAAGATAGTTGGATCCTCTACTATTTCTCACCACGTTATATATAAATATGCATGGCACGTGCTGTGTGTTAATGATCCAAGTTCAAATTTCAGTCACCCAATCCAGCTCCTCTGATTGGATCCTCTACATTTCCTTTGGTGAAATTTTTGTAAATTTCGCAGAGAGAAATACTCATAGAATAAAATAATGTTTATCTTCTCATACTTAATATTTTATTTATTTTATTTCATGTCTTTTCTCTCTGAAATTTATAAGAAGTTTACCAATATGAAATATAGAAGATCCGTATCCCCCTAATGATATTTCAATTTTCAATATTCAAATTTCTCTCTGACATAAACTCGTGACATGTTACAACTTGGCTAATATTTTATTTAATATGGTACATCAATCCAGCAATTTATTTCATCGTCACCCTTACGTGCATGATATTAAATTATCTCTCCGGATGTATTTGTTTAAAGTTAGAACGCAGTTGTGTTAAAAGAACACTTATGCACTCGTCTTTCTCTATTTCCTACACTGATAAGAAAACGTAATGCTTCACTTTCTCAACTTTATTTACTCCAACTAACAGTTTCTCAGCACCCGAGTTATAAACAAACACAGCCATATTTATATACACACTAAAAAAATCAGAATATTCTATTAATTTCTTTTAAAAGTCCCTGGTAATCAGGGACGGTTCGCCCCCCTCAAATTTTAAATTTGTATAGAGAGTATACATATATACTGTGTAATAGTTAAAAAATTTGAATTTCACCCCCTGAAATTTTAAAATCCCGTCCCCCTCCTTCAACTTGTAATCCCGCCATAGACGGAGCAAGTTTCTGGTAAGTGGTAATAAGTTACTAACTAAGACAAAAAACTACTGCAAGATTCTGAGAGTTGCATGATATATCCTGTTAATTAATGCAATTAAAATGCAGATTAAGCTAATGCATGCAAGGGGACCCACCATTCAATCCACAGTCATGCAGTTCACAAAACAAACAGTAGACAAAATAAAAAAAATAAAAAAATGAAAGAACAAACTGTAGAGAATTTGAACTTACCAACTGTAGAAGATCGGAACGTCGTCCAGCCGTCCACAACGCTTCTGTTCCCCTTTATCAATGTCTTCCCAATTCCATCCCCTAGAAACATTATATTCATCTTGTTCCTCACCACCTCAATATACTCATAATACGCCCCCGTTTTGATGTAAATCACAAATCTCGTGTTGCTGTTATTCGGAGCTACACTCAGCGCCTCATTAATGGTGCTGAAATTCCCGCTGCCGTCCTGCGCAACCACCAGATTGTACCTCGTCGTATTCGCCGCCGCCTGCAGCAACTTCCGATCGCTCTTCTTCAGCCACTGCGGAAATCCGCCGCGCATTGTTCCGTACTCCGGGAACTCCTCGCCGGCGGACGGATTCTTCTTCTTACCCTTCCTTTTCAGCTTCTTCACCATCGCGAGCGAGTTGCTGACGTGGCGCGAGATTCGCTTTATCCTTCCTTGTATAAACCGGCGCGTGTTGTTTTTGCTGTACGCGAATCCGTCGAGGCACGTGGCCTGATTCGTCATCGCGCCGCTGAGGAGCGTCTGTAGATCGTTGTAGAATTTCTCCGGAGTTGAAGTCGCCGATAGATCGGAGATTATTTTCTTCAGCTCCGCCGTAGTGTCGGCGAATAGCTCCAGGCAGTCCTCCAATGCCCGCAGCTCCAGCGGTTCGAGTTTTTTGAGAAGCTTGCGGCGGAGGCTACTGCAGTTGGAGGCGGAGTCTCTGACCTCCTTCATCGTGACATTGACGGTGTGAGAGATGACTTCCGCCAGTGACTTCCGGCGGAACTCCGGCAGGGCGGCGACGGTGGTGACGCAGAGGTCGGAGTACAATGTGCCTTCGCAAGCTGACTCAGCAATTTGGAGGTGTTTGTAAACATGGATATGTTTTAGGGTTTTTGTTGAATTTTGCAAAAGTTTGGGGTGAAAATTGAAGGTAAAGAATGTGAGGAGGAGAAGAAGGGCAAAGGCAGGAAGGAGAGTGAGGAGAAATTTGGACATTTTGGGGAAATAAAAAAAGTTGAGGTGGGAAGCAGTGAAGGGATAGGTGGGATATTTATATGCTGGATTTTGTGGTCATTTATTTAAATTGGAAACTATTTTTTTATTTTTTTATTTTTTTTATTTTTAGATCTGAAAAAAACAGCTAAATTGTAACGTGGTTGGACCAGGTGGCACAGTTTTATATACGACTTATTATCCAAAATTTATTGATTTCTGATCTAAATTTCTTAAAAAAATAGGTTTGTCTTATCTCGTATTAATTATCCTACCGTTGTAGAATTTGGAAAATATAAATGTAACAGTAAAATAATAATACAACTAGAAGATACTTTATATATTTTGAGAATTTTATATACAGACAAATATATGAAAAAATATATATATCGAGGTTTGCTATGTTGCACAATTAAGGTAAACACTTTGTGAGCACCTGCTAACGTGATAATTATATGAAAATTTGACATATAAGCAAATATTTACCACTTTATACAGTATAATTGTAGTAAAAAATAGGGATTTCGCCCCTTCAAATTTTAAAAACTTTGATAAATATTCCAAATTTTTTTTTCGCCCCCCTCCCCGATAAATCCTGACTCCGTCCCTGGGTATACCGAACTACCATAATATCGATGTATACCGAAAATACCGATGTATACCGAAATACCAAACTACCAAAATACCGATTTTTTCGGTAAACTGGTATATTCGGTATTTCGGTATATACCGAAATACCGAAATTTTAGAATTCTCATACCGTTACCGTACCAAAAATTCGGTATACCGAAAATTTTGGTATTTTCGGTAAATTTTCGGTACGATAAGTGCGGTATTTCGGTATTTTTTTCCCCACCCCTAATTGTATCTCAATGCTAGTGGATATTAACAGGTATTTGCAAATGTTTAAAATAAGTATTTTTTGTTTTAAATAACCTGAAGAGACTGTTTGCAAATAACAGTTTCTGCTTAAATATATTGATTTGGGACAAAAGCCGCAGGCTATAAATTCTCTTATCACAGTTACTTATTTTAATCACTTTTTTCAAAAGTAGAAGCAATGGTAAACACCTCCTAATAATATGACATCATCACTACATCGATAATGATTATATGTCATCCGATTGTGTAATTGGAGTAGGAGATATAGTACCATTGAGAGCTGGAGCTTAACTAATAGACCTGAAAAAAGAGGTTAATATTTATCTGTAAAATAAAAAAATATAGTGGTTAATATATGTAACCTGTCTCAGAAATTTCAAATGACAATTTAAAAATTAAAGCATTGGATTAAGCAAATAGTCAGAGTTTAACGTTGCAAACTTAATTATAGTTTCCGACCAACTTCAAAGGGCCTAAATAACCTCGAATTTTGTTCTAAAATAATAAATTGTAGATATTTCATATTTGTAATATAATTCAACAGCTGCAGGAGCCATTAAAGATGGAATCAACAGCTGCAGGAGTCATTAATATATGAGTGAGGTTATTTTTATTTTTCATGTATCTTTCTTTGTCATATGCCCACGTAGATTGTAAATGAACAGAGCTTTCGTTGAATAACTCGTGAACAAGTTCAAACATTTGAATAAATGAACATAATTTTGAGCTTGTTTAAACGAATAGAACTTGAACATTGATTGACTCGTTTATTAGTAGCTTGCGAACATGCTCCTCAAGACCCAACTAATAATTATAGTAATGACAATAAAAATAACAAGGTAATTCTAGGTAACATTTGGTTAAATTCGTTTATTTGTATGGAGATTTAGGAGAATGTGTGTTAATTTGAAGTTCTTGAACAAATAATTAGTTGTTTACAAGCATAAATATTCACGAACATGGCCAAACATATCACGAACACGTTCGTGAACACAATTAAACACTCTCAAACACCGATTGGGATCGAGTTTAATTAAAAATAAATAAATCAAACACGAATAATTATAAGCTCAGCTCGAATGGATTCGGTTCGTCTCCAACCTATACCTATGATTTAATAAATTAGAAAGATTGGGTTGAGAAATCTTACAAAGATCATCTATTGAAGACCAGATTAAACGGGCCGGCCCAATTAGAAAAATACATGAACCATAAATAAAATTGGGCTTTATAAGGAGACATCTGCGTCGGTGGCCTTTTTGTTTTGTACTAAGTACTAATCCACGTAGGAAAATGTTCTCCTACCCGCGGTGGGCACAATTTAATATGTCCATCGCTGATGTGTAAAGATTTAGTCCTCTAATTATAGATGGGTTAATTTAATTATTTTATTTAAGATCTTGACACATCAGCGGTGGGCACATTAACTTGTACCCACTGCGGGTAGGGGAGCGGGACTGATCCAACATAATAATACTCCCTCCGTTCCTTTTTAATTGTCCAATTTTATCCAAAATAGCATTCCTTTTTAATTGTCACTACCCCAATATCGATGTAAATTTACCTTCTTTTTTCCAATTATAACTTCTGCTTAATTGTTACTACGCCAATATCAATGCAAATTTTCTAATTTAAGCCTTTTGATATCCTAATTAATGAAAATATTGATTTGTGTGAATGGATAAAATATGACAGATAAAAAGGAACGGAGAGAGTACTAAAATAGTGATGGAACACCACTTCAAATAGGTAATTTTATCCCATTTTCTTTTACAGCGGATTCTCTGTTACACTATGTATTTCATCATCTGTTACACTACATTTAATACACGACACATGTTAACTAGTGACATCTAATGACACCATCTAATAAATGTCATTTAGTGAATATGGTGAAATACAAGATGAAACATCATTATGTAACAAGTGATCTCACGTCTTTCTTTTATTCATATATATATATATATATATATATATATATATATATATAATTTTAAATAATTTGGGGCAACCGCGTTTTTCGAGCTTGAAGCGTTCGCAGATTTTGACTTTTTTACGTCAAAATCTCGAGTTCATATATCACAATAATCATTGTTACATCTCATAATTGAATATCACAATTAATAACTATTAAATTTAGGTGGTACATGTTTCTTTTCTTTTTTTTTCCTTCTCTCTCAACATGCTTTTATATTGCATTGATTTAATAATATGTAAATTAGTTGAAGTTTGTGGAGTTTTATTATATATATACATATATATTTATTTAAAATGTCTAATATAAAAAAAGATATCTCGAAAGATTTTGTTTAAGCAAGTAAAATGTAGAAGGAAGAACTTCTCCTTGCAAGAAAGTTGATACAAAATATTACTCCAACTTCACGTATATCACTACTTAAATAGTTTTGAAGAAGTGCTTTAAATTAATAATTGTATGAAAAATAAGAAATAGGTAGTGTTTGAAAATTCAAGTGATTTTAGCAAAAAAAAAAAAAATTAGGAGTAAAAAATTTGCAAAAGAATTACTTCTTCATCAATTTACTAACAGAAAATCAAAGAATTACTTTTAATCAGTTTGAAGCAGGCCTGAAGGAAGGGTGTTTGTATTTTGTAAACTCATCTAAAAGTTTAAAATCACTTTTTTCTTAGGCAAAAGTGATTTAGAAGTGTTTGCAAACTCTTAAAAATAATTATCATAATCAATTTTAAAATAATTAATTTTGAGAAGCTATCAGTAGCCTGTTTCAAACTGATTAAAAATGATATTTGGATATTTTGTTAACAAATTAATGAAGTGATTATTTTGCAAACACCCCCTTAATCAGCTAGAAAGTGTTTTTGACAATTCCTTTTAAGAGTTTCGAAACACTTCTAAATTACTATTATTTGTTAAAAAAAAAAAAGTAATTTTGATTATTTTAATGAGTTTGTAAACACTACTTGATTAATTAATTTTAAAAAAAAAAAAAGTGTTCTATTTTTTCAAGCGTTAACCTATCATACTTTGACAATCCAATCAAAATACCGCGTTGGTCCGAGTTGTCAATGTCGTTTATATACGGCTAATTAATGTACAAATTTTGTGTTATATCGAATTTCCACTAGGCACGTGCTAAAATTTTGACTTAGTAGCTCCTCACCTAATAAAATTGGCAAAAACTTATATGCCGGATCTTTTTATATGCAACGGGTAGGATAATTTTACCCGGTAAAAAATGTATTACTTTTATGCCAAAATGTATTACTTAATTGGCAAAAAGTATTACTTGTTTTAATAAA
>JAUEKW010000049.1:396385-406744 GCA_032274785.1 Ajuga reptans
TATAGTAACTGGACTATATATTTGGGACATCCCAAAAAGGAATACAAGCCTATATAATTGGGACGGAGGGAGTATAAAAGAACTGGACAAAAAGGATTAGGTTCAGTTGAAATCTTTATCAGTCCGTATTCCGTAAAGTAGAAATATATCAAGGCAATGCATTTTATATAAGCGGCCAAAACAAGGGATCGGTTGGTCTAATAAATAGCATGATAGGACTCTTATGTAAGCACTCTCATTGCGATACCTATATAAACTGGCTTAAGTGCCATATCACATCTACTTAACATAAGGTTGCATAAGATTACTATGAGCATTTGATTTTCCTGCTTGTGGTAATGTTTCTGACTTATATTTTTTCTAGGCATTGGCTGCACTTGGTCTGAAGACGGGAGGTACCGTACAACAGCGTGCAGAGCGGTTATTCCTTACGAAGGTTTGGTTATGCCCATCTTTCATGTGATTATAAAAATGTTGATGCTTTCAATATTCCTTTTTCTGATTAGATACTTCTATTGTCTCCTTGCCATTTATTTATTTATTTTTTTAATTTGGCCAAAAAAAAGTATCATGAACACTGTCAATTTTTAATGGTAACATGAACTTTAGAAATTATCAATGTTTATCATGAACTATAAATTATTTTCAATTACAACATCGACCACATCTTCCAGCACCTTACTGCAGCACCATCATTAGACTCGTCTCGACAATGCTGTCCCAAATCTACCACAGACTTTTCCATCCAACGTCCAGGCGGGAGGCATGAAAACCATTCCACCCCAATTCACTGCAGTGACAACAATGAATTGCAATAAGTGGTGGATTTGGGATGGCCTCATCGAGACACGTCCAATGATGATGGTAGCATCGCAATGTGGTCAATGTTATAATTGATTTTTATTTTAGTTGTGACAAACACTGATAATTTATAAAGGTCATGTTGCAATTGAATAGAGTTTTTTTTTTTAATTAATTTATTGTTATTATTATCTTTTTTTTTTTTTTGGGTAGCTAGCCCTTTTAAAGTTTTCACTGGTTTACGGACTTATGCTTTTGCACATAATTTATGTCATTAAGAAGTTGACAAAATTTATCCGTACGATTTTTGATGTGTGTTAAACATGAACACGTTCTCTGCTTGTTCGTAACATGAGAAAGATTGAACGTGCCAGATAAAAAAAAAATTTATCTGGCTGGAGTGGTTGAATGAAGAAATTAAATCATTTTATTTATATTAACATTAAATAGTGATCACCTTTGCCCATGACTTTACTGAAGTTTATGGATACGATTTATTGTCACTTTTCTCGTTGCAGCATACGCCTCTTGAAAAATTGGATCGAAAACATTTTGCCAAAGGCTCACGTGGACCCCAACAAAATGGTGGTGCAGTAGCCTCTCGCCCAAGTGAAGATGCAAAAGAAATTGCCTTGATGGAATCAAAGATAAAGAAGTTATGTGACCTGTTGCATGAGGTAATATAAATACCATGTCCACTGTGGCTCCTGGCCATACCTTCTCCTTTCACACGTCATATTCTTCGTTTCCTGTTACAGCCTCTCTATTTCTCAACCTATATTCTTCGTCTTTCTTGTAATTGCAGTTACTTATGAAATCTATTTTGTTTCTTGACTTTCTGCAGACAATAGTACGGACAAAAGAAAATATTGAGAAGAAACATGCTCTGACATATGATGAAATTGTGCAAGAACGTGAAGAGGTACGGTTTTCAAGTTCTGTAAACTTTCACTCAAAAAAATGAAGAAACAACTAACTAAATGGTTTGTGATATTACATGGTTTTTCACGTTCATGTTCAGGTAAATAGTTTCATAGGTAAAGCTGCAAAATGCAATGATCATATTTGTTGAAGTCAGGCATATGAGATAAATGTTTTGTGCTGAACAGACTTTCTAATAAGTGTTGTTAGTACCAATATTTTTTTCTTTACCGCAGTCTGCAGTTGTCTTCTTGTCATAAGTAAATGCATAAATGAATTTATGTTAGTATTATGGCTTTGAGGCCTACTTAATATATGCATGTAATTATTGTTGTACAGATTTTTTTCAACAGCATGTCGAGTGGATATATGAACTGGTTCTCTTATAGGCCTACTTAATATATGCATGTAATTATTGTTGTCTTCTTTATTTGTTCTTTTGTTTGAATTCTGTGATCAGGATGAAGTACAACCCGAATCTGAAAGTGATGATGAAGATCAGCAGATCTACAATCCCCTGAAATTGCCTATGGGTTGGGATGGAAAGCCTATACCGTACTGGTTATATAAACTTCATGGGCTTGGCCAGGTACTCGGAATTCATACGTGCAGCTTCATTTTTAGTTCTAATTAAATTTAACAAGAAGTAAACTGAGGCAAGCCCCACAAATTGATAGTATATGGTCATTAATTTGTTTAACAGATATATTGAAGTTCTATCACATGGTTTATCGATGGTCAGTAGAAGAGATGGTTATTAATTGTAATGGTTCAATAACCCATATTAATTTTGGCTGCTGAAAGATATATACGCATCTTTCCTTTTTTCAGGTTATATTTAACCTCAAGTAATCCACAACTGTTCTCCCTTTCCGGGGTGGATGAGGTCCGGAAAAAGTGAATTTACAGATGCATGTGCACATATCTGCAGCTTCATTTTAAGTGCTAATTAAATGTAACCACAAGAAGTAAACTGAGGCAAGCCCCACGAATTGATAGTATATGGTCATCAATTTATTTAACAGATATATTGAGGTTCTACCACATGGTTTACAATGGAGTCAGTAGAAGAAATGATTATTAATTGTAATGGTTCAATAAGCCATATTAGTTTTGGGTGCTGAAAAATATTAATGTTTTCTTTTTTCAGTTCGTATATTACCTGTTCCCCCTTTCTGGGGGGATGAAGTCTGGAATAAGTGAATTTATGGGATGAATGTGCACATAGCCTCGAGAAAGTTAAAAAAGAAGGTTGAATAGCAATAAAAAAATCGACCTTGTGCCTTTACACCTTTCTGTAATTTACCATCAAGGGAATGATATTTGAAAGACTTGCATTTTGAGTGGAGGGTGAATCTGTTACGGGTCATGTACTTGTCTTTTGCTATATTGTGAATTTCACATCCCCCATACCACTTCAGAATTTTACTATGTTAATTGCTACTTGTCTGATAACTTTGGGACGTTTTGCTTGCCCTCTCAAGAACTTGTGGATGTTATCAGGAGTTCAAGTGTGAGATATGTGGGAACCATAGTTATTGGGGACGCAGAGCCTATGAACGCCATTTTAAGGAATGGAGGCACCAACATGGGATGCGATGTCTTGGAATTCCCAATACCAAGAATTTTAATGAAATAACATCGATTGAGGTGCTCTTTCTAATATTAGTTTTTTCATCTGAATTTGCATCTGCTTTCCCTTTTTGTTGGTTATCTTGGATTTTGCTTCTGAAGAATACTGGCATTCATATAAAAAAGTTATTCAATAATTGATACTTTAAACCTCCTCGGCAAACTCCTGTTTTTTCTATTTGCTGCTGATGGATAATCATACCTGAGAACTTTTGGATTCATATGCTTTTATAATGCATTGGCCGGTTTATGTTGAAAAGATGTTAAGTTATGATGTGACTAATACTCACAATATTTGTCAATATATTCAGGAAGCGAAACAACTTTGGGAGAGAATACAGGAAAAGCAAGGCCTGAACAAGTGGCGTCCGGATCTTGAAGAAGAATATGAAGACCAAGAAGGCAACATTTATAACAAGAAGACATATACTGATCTACAACGTCAGGGTTTGATATAGAAGAAGCATTGAGACACACTTCTCATGGATTTTATGGTAAAGCATCGAGCAGAACCATCCAAACAATTTCTTTTGACTTCTGTCTATTTGAGGAAGGATTCTCAGCTATTTTCTGTAGCAATGACCCTAGATTCTTGTGTAAGCCGCTGTGATGATGCTATGACTCGAGTAGATTATGATTTCAGATTGTTGTAAGCATGAATACCGAAGAGGCAAGATCAAACTCTCCATTGGATTAGAATGATTTGCCTTGGCAGCTGCTTTGTGTTCATAAGTGAAATGAAGGGCCGAAGCATTGCTTAAGAGACGCGAAACATGTAGTCTATGGTATGTAATTTTTTGCAGGAAGGAACAGTGTTAGTATTTGTTGTTAGATACTGGCTATCTCATTTTATCTGAGTCGCATCCCAGTGTACTTGTTTTGGCTGTACAATATTTTTTTGATTTCGAGCAGATTGACGCATATATCGTTATACTTATTATCTGTTGGTAGATTGATGTAGAAAGTTGGCCATCAACTCTGCCCGTAGATGAACGAGATCACCCCAAGGGTGCCTTCGGCATCCAGGGGTAACAGGCTGACCATGGAACCCCGTTCATTAGTTATCTGCTCACGGTGAAATCCTGAATGGATTTGGTGTAATTGAAATAGGGGTGCCAAAGAGGTCTGGTGGCAGGTTTGCAGGTCGAGATAGGAGAAAAGTATTACAGGTTCTACCCGATAATATTGTTGGTAGGTTGATTGCTGATGTGGAAAGTTGAACATCATCTCTGCCTGTAGGAAATATGAACAAGATTACCCAAAGGGTGCCTTCGTAGTTGAAATCTTACAGTAAATTCATTTTCTTAAAAACTAATAATAAGACAATTATGGAGTTGGCATGATTTGACCCATTTTTTCCATGTCAACTGGGTCCATCTTGGTTTCGACCAACCTGCGAAAAGTCAACCCTAATATACCTCATTCGTGTTTAGGTTCTTGAAGAGTGTTAATTTTTGCAGCTGGCTTACCAGAGTAATCCTGGATCAAGCTTTAAGTAATTTTAGCCCATGATCAACAACAAAAATGTGTCAGGTTTAAGATGGGGATAGTGACACTTTCATTATCAACTGAAGCCTGCTGTGACACTGTTGACTGAAGTAAAGTTACTGAGAAAAGTAGATGGAGAATGTAAAAAAGTGTGTGTTGAACCTCCCTCAACTATTAAAGACAAACACATGCTGGGGTTTGAATCCCACCCAAGCAAACCACACCATTAGTGTATCACAAATAATACAACAAACATATAACAAAAAAGAGGTATATACTTTATCAACAATTTTCAAGGGCCCTTGTGAATAACAACGCAGAACCATTTACACTCCGAAGGACAAGTAACCTAGAATCTACATAAGTCCCACAAACAATCTTTGAAAGATCAAACAATTCAGGCGGCACTTGCATCCTCACTTCGCGAATCACATTCTGCGCAGTTTTCACGTCTCCTGCTAACTGCTCATCCACCCTCATCGTAATGTCAACATCAGATGAAACAAGCTTGGCAACGGGTAGACTCGAAGGGAATTCTTTTATAGGACTGAACTTTCTCCACTTCTTGCTCGACAGTTTCTCCAGAATCGATTCACTCACATCTGGTGTGGATGGATAGATTCCGGTGGTGGTTTCCTCCTTTATGTACAGACGTTTCCCGGCCCTTAGCTTAGAGAGAGAAGTGACTTGTAATTTCCCAGCTGTTCCTGATTTGTCATGGGGCCAATCTTTCCCAGGCATAACTGTGAAGCCAATGTCTGATTCTAGAGAAAAAGTTGCATGTGGCTTTGAGAGCTTAGCTACTTTCAAGTGCACGTCACCGATGAGGAGTCGTGTTGGTGGTTGCCGGAGGGTCAGTCCTATATGCCGCCCCGTGCTGTATAGAAGCCGCCATTTGCCAGGAAGCAATTCCAGCCAATTCTGTGTACAACAGAGGGTTATAATTATGGTTCGGAAACAACAAATTTAGAAAAATGTTAGGCTTGTATGAGTAGAAGATTGGAAGGAATTGGCAACTGTTTTGCGTTCCTCCTTCCTTTATATATACCATTCGGACACTCTCTCTCTCTCAATCGAAATGGGACATCACATCAACATAATTTGTAAGCAACTTGGGGAAAGATAATCTAGAGAAGATTGAGTAATGCAAAAAAAAGTTGGTTTAAGAACAAGTTCATCAATTGCCACAAGGATTTTTAGGCAGACCTGGAAAAGAAAAAGTAGATACAGTTGTAGCAAGTTAACTGATTGAGAAATCATTACCCTTGGTTTTGAATGTGGATTTAACATCTCCAATAGCTCAACGAAATGTGCTATTCTTCGTCGCTGTAACATAGAATAGGCAAGAGATCAATGGAAATTGTCTGCTGCACAAATTATCCTCCAGCACATTTAGGGAATAAATTGCACGAATAGGCATAGCTCAAACATATTTAAGGAATCAAACTGCATGAATAGTGTCCACAAATGAAGGTCTTGTTGGAAAGGGAGAAACGAAACAGAACACTAGAAGAACTCTCCATATATTAAATATAGTAATTTTATTCCGATAGAAGACATTTTGTTCTTTCCTTTCCACCCAGCATTTCATTAGTTAGGTCCCTGAGAAATTATTAAAATGCATAGTAGGAAAAACATGCGGTAAAATTCTGTAGCAAAGGTAAGGGAAAGCACACTAAACAGTAGCAAAAGCTGAGTTTCGGCTTCTTAGTAGCTGAAAACTCTGTTACTTCATCCTATGAGAGAGAGAGAGAGATAGATTTCACAAAACCTGCTGCCTGCCATAAATGTATTCCTCTGTAATTCGAACTGCAGTCGAACCCAAGCTCCATCTGATCATGTCCATTGTTGGGTCCACACGCCATCTTGGCCCACACAAGAAAGGATGCCTCAGTGCATCTAAGCAACTGTGGAAGCACAAAACAAGAATTCATTAATCAAAGTAAAGATATAGGATCACTGTTCTAAATGCATCGTGATCAGCAAACATGAAGACTAGCATAAATAAGTTTTCCCAAATTAGGCATGATCATACAATACATGTTTAATGAAATTTATCTTTTACATAGACCTGGGACGCATTATCAACTTCAGCTACCTTATTCTCTGCGAAGATTTGGTAGCAAGAAGCAATGAGAGCAAATTCCAACCTGCGCCCCAGTTTCTATCAAGTATCTGCAAATTAAGTCTTATACATCATCTCATCTTCCTATATTGAAACTAAAGGTCAAGATATTATGAGTCAAAGCAATAATTACTTACTTGGAATCCTACATTTTCAGGAGAATTTCTACTGACAATATGCATAAAAAACTCACGCAAGCAGGAAGGATTGTTTCCCTGAAAGCTCCAAAAAATAGAAAAACGAAAATGATAAGGCACTTCAGCCAGAAGCAAATGATTCCGCCCCAAAACAACATTGGATTAAGAAGGAATTACCTTGGACAGGAATGCTTTGAACTTGGCAAAAATCGTTGGATCCATGAGGTCCCTCAGTACCATTTTAGCCATGATAAAACCAACACATCTTGCAAACACATTTTAAAAAGATATATCCTTATTAACAGATACTGATAGATCATGCAAGAACACATGTAATACAGACTGTATATGATACCTCATGTCAAATGCGACCATCATTTCTCTCCTATCCACATAGCTATCAGTTTTGCTATCATCCGGGCCGTAATCATGAAAATCAGCCGCATTTCCCAAAATGCCAACCTAAGGTGGCAGAGGCAAATATAAGAACAGAAGAGGTACTCAAAGGAGAATGATGGATGGCATCGTTCTGTGAATATTGGATTATATAAGATGCATTGAATCTTGGTTAACAGTAGCATGTCTTATTATTGCAGTACTTATCAGTGCTTCAACAGATTTTTCTTCCCATGGATATAGCAAAAAACAACCAATATCAAGGAACTCTATACTTAGTTTCTTTAATTATACTCACCTTGATATGTCTATCAACGGGGCTAATATGCAAATTTTCGAGTCTCAACTCTGTATGTGCAAGTCCATTGCTGTGCAAGTAATTCACCTAGTACACGAAAAAAACATTAGAAACATTGTGAACTGCCAATACTTGTAGCGTAAGGAGAAAAAATCATATATGCTAATTTGGGGTAATATGAGGGCAAGTATCATACTCCAATCAATAGATCCCGCATTAAAATTCGAATAAGGCGTAACTGCCTAGAAACTGCTGGACCCCCCACTGTATCATCGCCGACTCTCCTGACAGATTCCTCATCCAATGATAAAGTAGCTTCCAAAGTTGGAAGCCAATCTGACTGTTGAAGCCAATGTCTCAAAGAAGAACCACCGTGATACTGTACATCATCCAACATAAATGCTTGCTTATTTAAAGAGCATATATTGGTTTTCCGTATATAGCAATGCATATCCGCTAACAACAGAATTTATCAAAAAAGTGGTCATTAAATCGACAATGAGATAACACGACATACTCCATGAACTAGAATAAATGAACCACTGTGATTTGTCGTGGATGAGCACACATAGCCATGAACTTGCATAGAGTAAGAATGGTACATTAGTCTTCGGTGGGATATTTTCTTCAACACCTAGAATAAAATTCCAATAAGAAGAGCATAGCTTAGACAAAAAATCATTAATATTCAGTAACAAAACATATCACTGAGCATACCTCTATTGCCCGCTTTCCCCTACGCTTAGCTTGGACACTAACCAGTCGGCGAAGTACTACTCTCGTATTAAAAAGTGGACTACATTGCAAGAAACAAACTAATATGAATTAAAGAGAAAACAGAAGAAGAAAAATTCTCATGGTATTTCATTAAAAACCAGCTCGAATGAATTCCATAATTAAAAACAAACCTACTGGCTTCCTTCACTGTGGCTTCATACACTACTTCATCACCCTGCATTACAATTCAATCCATGTAAAATAAAATCCCAAATCAATAATACAATATCAATAACATGGAAAAGTTCACACTTCAAATAAAATTTCGCGTACCCTATAACCAAGGCCAATGCTAACACGATCATGGATCTTAAAATCCGACATGTTGAACTTAATCACATGGCTTAAATCATCGTCATTTCCAGAGCTGCTTACACTAGGATTCTCCTTAGATTCTAATTCAGGAGTCACATTTCCTCTCGAAGCAAAGCACTTGATTTTCGAGCTCTTCTTTCCTATGCTATTCTGTCTCGAAACAACTACTCGTCCTTTCGATAAATTGTTCGAACTTGATAATTTCGAAAATGGCACCTCAACAAAATCAAAGGATGACCTCGAGCATACTCCGAAAGATAACGCCATTATAATCAGTTTAACAACAAATTCCCATCAACTGCACAGCACCGCAAATTAAGCTGGATTAATTAAACTCTCACAGCAGATCACATCAGTACATAGTACATACTAAAACTAAAACATAGAAACACACACTCATTAGCTCCATAGAAAAGAAGTAGTCAAAATGAAGTTAATCAAATTGCACCGCCCTACAAAGTCAGCGGTAAAATTAAAAAAATTCAGCATCCAAGCACACCACGGCACCGTATAAAATTGGAGGAATTATCCGAAATTGTTAACGAAGTTGGTGCATAGTGAATTTGCTAGTGGCTTACCAGGAACAGGAATGAAGGCGCCGACGAGGATAATTGGAGGATGTGGAAAAGAGAGTAAATAAATAGAAAAATGGCGTGTGAGAGTTGCGTGTAAGCAAGCGGTTGGAGGCGTTAAGACATGAGCTAGTCGCAGGTCTACGTCCGCCTTCTAGATAAATATCTGCACTGCCTCCATTCACCATCGTATCTTTGACTGTACCTCAAGTTTCCAATTTTTTTTTTTTTTTTTTAATACAATAATCATATCTTACAAATTTGAAGTAGATTAACAAATTATTCAATACTGTCTAAAATTCTTATTATACAGTTAATTAAATAAGGGTTAATTACAAAACAATTCGCCAACTTTGAGTGACTTTTCAATTACAACATGAACTTTAAAAGGTAACAAAAAAATTCACAAACTTTCAATGTTATTCAATTACAACATGAACCATATTTCTTTTACATCTAATTACGTCGCCATCATTATCATTATATCCCCCTAAATGAGTTTGTATTATATTCAGTACCGATTTTGTCATATATTATCATAATTGTGATGAATCGATAGTTAAAATTTTGGTTGTCACAATTTCAACCCTCAATTCACGGTGGTAGCGAACAACAAATTATAAAATATATAATAGATATATAATGGTCTCGTCAAAGCGAATTTACTGACGGTGTCGGTGACGTAATCAGATGCAAACAAATACGGTCCATGTTGTAATTGAAAAAAATTGAAAGTTGGTGAATTTCCTTGTTACCTTTTAAAGTTCATGTTGTAATTGAAAATCCAATCAAAGTTGGTGAATTTTTTCGTAATCAACCCAATTAAGAAATAGGTGAAATGGACAGATAAGTTTTTAATTAATTTTTTTCTCTTTTCTTCAATTACTAAATTTTCTC
>JAUEKW010000049.1:415960-427063 GCA_032274785.1 Ajuga reptans
AAACCTGTTGTGCTAAACCCAAGCAAACACAGCCTAATACTTCTCTTAATTAGTAGATTTGGAAAATTAATAATTTAAAGATGTTTGACCGCATAATCCATGCTAGAATTCAACAAAAAAAAGGATTAAGGTGTCCACGTCACATAAAGACAAGTTTGACCATCTTCTACTTCCCGGGAGGGCAAAATAGTGAAACTACAACGGAGTGGATCATTTTCTTCTTCCCACTCATATTTAATTTGATCGCGCACTCAACGAAACGCTTTCCCCACTCCAAAGAAAAAGTGAATTGCTATTGGTCAGTCGATCGCACTCAGATAATTTGTCCTAATTACAGTGTTCCAATGATTGCTCACGCTTAAAACAACGTTATTTTGGTCCAACCTACAAAACTTGTTATTTCCATTGAGTGAGTTTTGCGTGTGGCGGTCACACAGTGTGATAGCGTGTGACGGAATACACTTTTACAGGAAAAAGTGATACTTTTGCCCAAAACAGTAATACTTTAAAAATACTGATACTTTTACAAATAAAGGTGATACTTTCGGTACAAAATTGATACTTTTTTGTCTAAAAAAAGTGATACTTTTATTTAATAATAGTTATACTTTTACTACAAAAAAATAATATTTTTTCCCGTCACACAGTGATACTTTATGTACAAAAAGTTATATTTTTTTGTCCAAAAAAAGTGATTCTTTTTCCAGTCACACGACCGTTACACCGTGTGACGATATCACGTAAGTTTTTGTCATTTCCATTTAATTTTTAAAACGACGTAGTTTAATGCAAAACACAATTGTGATATCGTAGGTTGAACTTAGAATTCGAACTAAATCGAGAGAAGCTTCAGTGACACGTTTTATATCCAGTTTTGTAAACTAAATCGCGTTCAGTTCAAACCGGATGGGATTGGAGGAAAAGAAACCTCAGGATATTTTGACCCATATATATAAAATTACAGAAAAGGACATTGAACAAGAGACGTCTGTCAGTCACCAATAAGACTGTGTAACAGCAGAGAGCAGCGGAGCTGGTGCCGCTACTTTCTCAGTTTCGGCGCATAACGTTAGAATTTCCTCTCTCTCTCTCCTACACTAGGTTTTCCGGTTTTTTCCCCACTCCTCACTTTGAATGGTGTTTTACTTCGGAATTTGTAGAAGGATTCTATGATTATTGTCTAAGTAGAGAACATAAAAAAATTCTGCGGTGTAATTAGTTCGGAGATGAAATCGCCTCTGGGGAAGCTGAGAAAATTGGGGTTGAGCAAAGGCGGGCCGGAGGAAGATTGGGATCACCATATTTCGGTGCATATAGATGGCTTGACTCAAGCAGCCAAGGTATGATGAACTATTTTTTCTCTTTTGATAATTTTGTATTTTTGTTAGTTTGTGCTTTATATCAAGTCTACTGCATCAACTGGAGTACTGAAGTTTTATATGTTACGGTGTTATCGAATTCAGGGGCTAGGTTGTGAACTTGGTGCATTGCTTTTGAAGCCAATGCTGACGGCTCATTCCCCCTATTTGGGTGGATTTTGAGGGAATAGTCTGTATTTACTAATTCTTAGAATTCTGGTAACTACATGACAATTATATTATGTTTGTAGTTGGAAAAAAAACATGAATTCTAGGTAAATAGGATTTTTCCTTGGTATAATCTGAAACCCAACTTTAGATGTGCTTCGATTCATAGGGCTCTATTTTGTATGTATGAAAATCTTTGTTTGTAACTAAAAGTATATTAGAAAACTTGATCACAATATCATATTGTATTCGGGATTTCTTTTTAAAATATTTCAATTATGTTCATATTATGACTTGCATACAATTCAACTATTGTTGGTACCACTGCTTCTTGAATTTATCATATTGGAATATATTGAGCACCACTTCATTGGGGATTTTCTTTCAACTTAACTAGGTTATTTGCTGCGCTACACCTGCAGGATATGAAAGACATGAGAGCACGCTATGATGGCTTACTTTCTGCTGCTGCTGCTACAGCAAATAGTGTTTATGGTACTCCTTTTTAATTTTTTGTACTGCCTAAGTTATATTTTGAATGTTGAAATCTCATTTAAAGAAATAGTGGGAAACATGTATTGTGGACAGCAGAGTGATTGGAAAACGTGTGGAGTAAGATACATGCGATTTTATGAATTATTGGGAAATAATAATGTCATGCATCTCTTCCCTGAATACACTGAAAATAAAATGCTTTTGGATTTTTTGTTTCATAAAGCATTTCTACTGGAGATGCCTTGTGGTGGTGTTTTCTTGTGGTTGTTGGTGATAGGTTGTTGGTGATATAGTAGGTATAGGTTATCGGATTGATGTAATGACAGTTAAGTGTTGAGGGGAAACGAAGAACTGTTACGAAACCAGACAAATTTGCTGGGTAAAACATTTTAGTGTGATTGGAGAGCACAGTAAAGTTGCAACTGAAATTGGCAGAGGCAAGTAACAAGAAAAGCGGTATAAAAGAGGCTGTCAAATTAGTTGTCTAAATAACCTCAATCCTAATCCCTTACCGTGATCTTGTTAGATATCCTAACTTGAACTTTTATTTTAATTACTCTGTGAGACACAAAACAAAGGTCTTTTCCACTGTTCGCTCTCTAAAAACAGCAGACACATTCATGCTTTTAATGCGTTTTCTTACCAATACATCATATTTTCCCGAAAATTGCCTAAATGTTTATATTTGGTGTTGACACCAACCATGTTTGAAAAGTATTAGATTTTTCATGTAAGATCATTTATAATCCTTTAGTGATGCTATTTTCCAAATGAGCCATGCTATAAAATAAATTGAATGGTAGGTGGGAAAAGAAAATGTAAAGTTGGAATTTCCAAGAAAACGAGAGAAGAGGGAGTTGGTGTTACTGTTGCAGCAATATGCATGCATCAAGGTCCCCAGGGGCTAGCTCAGTTGGTAGGGGGCCTGTGATGGGAACATCAACGTCCCGGGTTCTAATCCTGCCAATTGCAGCTACTCCTGATGTCTCCCGGGCCCAGGTGTTGGGGCGCGCGTGGTTACCCCCGAGTTTGACAACTGTAGTTGGGTCCAAAGGACTCGGCTATAGTGAGTTCTCGGTTATCAAAAAAAAAAAAATGTGTAGACAATAAACTAGGCTTCCACTGGTTAAGAAAACGTCCCCAATATCCCGTTCTGTTAGAATAGTGGATCTTTCAATAATTAAATGTTTAGGAAAGGGAACAGTTTTCTAGTGAGAATCAAGATTGTATTCCAGCAAATCTATCATGTATCAAGACTTAGATGTATGAAGTATATCTTTATGTAAAACCTATGCAATACATTATGTAAAATAAGACAGCTATTTCGCTTTTCAGAGTTTTCAGAGTCATTGACGGAGATGGGGAATTGCCTGCTGGAAACAACTGCAGTGCATGATGATGGAGGAAGAGGTAAGCGAGCTAGTTTCAACTTGTTGACATTCCTTTATTTGTTCTTTGACAGATGTGTGAATGTAGTTTTATGTTTGTAATTCTGTATTCATTTCTCCATCAAATACCAACCAATATTGCCTTATGGACCAATTTGGAGCTAAAGATATGTAGCTTTCCCTTATCTCGTTCTTCTTGATTAATGCCATTTCCTTCCATTTCAAGGAAATTGCTGGTCTAAATCAAGCTTTAGGTTATTATTCAGATGATCTGAAAGCAATAGCTCAGGTTAAAACTTCTGTACTATTACATATTATGTAACTCACATAGAACTGAGAAATGAATCAATCTCCACGCACGTAGCTCAGAGTGACTCCCTATTACATATAAATTTTATCAGATTAGATGTGAATGTAAACCTGAACTGCTTAGCTTTCATGTCTATTCTAATTTTGGGCATATAAATTGTATCACAGATGAGATGTGAATGAAAACCTGAACTGCTTAATCTTTGTCTATTGTCTATTTTTACTTTTTTTTTTATGTTCTAACTTCGCTGTTTTCATAATTATAAACAAATTGAGTTGACCTGAACTACAGGTCTATATTTGGTCTACTTTTCCATGAAAGATTCATTCTCGTTAAAAGATATGTAGCTATTTGAACCTAATTCAAGCTTCAATAGTTCAATAGCATAATAAATCTTATTCTGTAATTTTGTAATCTTATTGGTGAGTCTTTTGTATACCTAACATGTGATGATTTCTCTCCCACCATATCAGATAATTGTGAACCGATGTTCATGTCATCAGAATGTACTTGTCAACTTTAGTGTCAAATGTCAATGATATTCCTTTTCCAGACAATGATTGTCTTTTCGAGGTACTTGGAATTTGTTAGTTTATTAACTCAAGTTTTGTATACTGATTATCTTCTAGGCACTTAGAGTTTGTATAGCTTATTAACTGAGTTTTATTTAAGTTGACCTTTGATTCTCTCATTTTGTCTCATTTGCAAGTTTATTTCTTTATTCTATTTCTTTACCTAAGAATCTCAATTTGTTTTTTGATCAGGATATAACTAGGTGTTTCAAAATGTTTGGGTAATTAACTGCTAGAAGATTTTCTTGCTTGTGCAGGGGGCACATTGTCACTGCTTGGAAGTGTGCAGCTTGAACTTCAGAAACTTGTTGATAGCTATGTTGGTGTTTGTTGTCATTTCAATCTTTTGTAATTCCTTATAAACTAGAGAACATGATCGTAACTCACTGTTCTCATTTCAGCGGTCTCATATTATCATGACAATCACACACCCATCTGAGTCTCTCCTGAGCGAACTACGGAAAGTGGAGGTTCTAACACTAATCTATCATTTGTACTTCTATTTTTTTGTGAATATTTATAGCAGATTCTATTTTTAGTTCTAATTCATGCTGAAAAGTTTCTACATATGACCTTTTTCTATGTTTGAGTTATACATCTAGAATATGAAAATAACGTTCACATGATCTCATGTAAAATTGAAGGTATACATGTTTTTATGGGTTATCATATGCTGGAGAGACATAATCTTGCTTGTTTTTGGCCAGCGGTGGGTACCTCTATATCAGTAACTGCACTAGTAAACACTATGAAAAGTTCCAGAGCCTGACGTATTCTTGAACTGACTTTGGAAGGGGAGTTGAATAAATTTGGATGATGATCAGTGAAGTGGTTAAATCATGCTTTGGATTCTTTGCTTCTCGATTGAAATTTGTGTACTTCCCATCATCTTTATGTAGTGTGTGTAGTTGTCTGCTTTTTGGCTTTTCCTTCCTCTTCTTGTCCCTGGGGTGAAGAAACCTGGAGTTGGTGTGGTTATAAAGATTGGTGTAGCTAAATCATAAATGCTCTAGCTAATGACTCTTAATACTCACCTATCTTTCTGCTCTGGCAGAAAATTGTCTTGGTCCCTAAAATTGGTAACTATGTGATGTTGTGAATTCTTATATTGTCTGCTAAAGAAGATTTGTTTCTGGTTTATGCTATTTTGCCCTGTACATGGCAGTGTGTGCGGCAGAAACTAGAACTCGTACACCGGCACCCCAACCCCAACATAAACACACAATAGATCGGAAGAGAAAGAGAAGAAGAAACCTTGGGTAAAGGGTTTTGTCATAATAAAATTGCGTTTTCATATATGGTTCATAATAAAAATGTGTTTTCATATATGGTCCTTGATGCCTGTAAATCATAGTGGTCCCAGTGTTTTAGTGTGATATTTGAAGTAGTTCTCTTCCTGGTGCATTATTTTTTCCCATTCTTGGTAATAATCTATTGTCGGTGCAGGAGATGAAACTGCAATGTGATGAGAAAAGGTACATGCCTTTCCCCACTTCTTAGTTCTGGATACTCTTCGTGTTATATCCTTATTGATCACATGCATGAATTACAGAGAGATATTTGAATACATGGTTGGACAATTTAGAGAAAAGAGAAACCCAAGACATGGAAAGGGGGAGACTTTTACATTAGAACAATTGCAGTCTGTTTGTGAAGACTATGATGAGGCTGCAAGGCTGTGCATTTTTCGCGTAGAATCATTGAAGCAAGGGCAGTGCAGGAGTCTATTAACACAGGCGGCTCGCCACCATGTAGCACAGGTTTTTCTTGTAGTTCCATGATTTCAATATTGATAACCTTTTTCAGTCTCTTCCAAGTTTCATGATTTTTCTCCCATTTCCTGGAAACAGTTAAACTTTTTCCGGAAAGGACTTCAGTCTCTCGAAGCTGTAGAACCACATATTAGAAATGTTGCTGAAAAGCAGCACATTGATTATGAATTGAGTGATGGGAACATTTCTGAGATTAATGAGGATGGAGGACTAAGCTTTGACTATAGTCAGAACACGAAAGAGGTAGACAATACTACCACATCAAGGAACTCAATGGAGGTTAGCTTTTCAATTGGCCTCTTTTCAGTTTACATCTTTAGTACTGATGACTTAACTGATGTGATTCTAAGTTCCGTTATTAGATTGAGTTACTCATTTATGAACTTCTACTTTTCCATATTGCATAGTTATACATTAAAAGAAAAAAGAAAAAAAAAACACAACTTGGGTGATAGCTCAGTTTGGACTGAGAACTTAAAAACAATAAAAACTTCAGTACTTTTTTTATTCAAGTCTTTATAAGTAACAAATCACTGTAAAATTTATCTCGTACTAGGTATTCTATCATGTATTAGATGTACACTGCAATAAAAATGAAACAAGGTTGCCTTGTCATGTGATGTCATATCCTTGCGGGCATTAGATTTGATAAGCTTCTGTCTGCAAATGATAATGCATTTAAAGATCAATTGAGTAATTGCAAGCAGCAGAGTCAGCAGACCTTAGTGTTTGTGCAGATCTTGTGCATCTGCAGAAATCCAATCTCTTACCATGTCTTCTTGACTAAGTTAGGTAAATGTCTTGATGAGGGAGAGAGAGAATTTCTTTCACCAATCCCAGACTGGTGGTTGCTGTAAAGAACATGTTAGAGTTTGGGAAGAGTCGTAACATGAAATGAAACAATACCAAATTCATTTTGATACCTCATGGTCACAAAATTCTGATTCAAGTAGCATCTGGTGGATCACATATTGCTGTAAAAAAGCATCTACTTTTTATTTTGTTATAGAGTATCCTTTGGGCTTCCGTATTTTACTTCAATTGGCTTCTTATTGTTGGCAAATAAATGTCTGTCAATCTTTTGAGCTTTTTCCCTTCTGCACTGCATGCAGAAACAGATACTGATAGACCCATAGAGTATCAAATTCATTGTAGTATGTTTTGCTGGCTGTGTGTGCGCTTCCATAATCTGTAGAACAATGGATGTCTCTTTCTTCAGTGTATGGGCTGGTGGGTGCTTAATTTGTAGTCAGTGCCTTGAATAAATTGTAATACTCTGAATAATGCTCTTCTTCCAATCTGCTCCAATTTTATGTTAGTACTTAGTATAGCCTAAGTGGCAATTCTGCATTACAGCTAATGTGTTATCTCGTTATAATGAATGTGCAGCTGTATCAGTCGGGTGCTCCAAGTTCACAAACATCACAGATAAAAAATGTTGAGGTACAGATGAACATTGGCAGAAACCAAGGGGATGTAACCCTTGGTGAACAACGCAGATCATATAGTCATTCTGCTCCATTATATGCAGAGAAGTTTGATCCTGCCGAAAGAATTAAAGAAATGAGGACGTCTGTGCAGAAATATAGCAAGAGACATGTATTGCCCACTCCAAATGATGCCAAGGGTTCGATAAATACTTCTATACCCAATTCCAGTACAACATTCACTGGTGTGAGCTCCAAAAATATGTGGCATTCATCTCCACTTGACATAGAAAAGCAAAAGAAATTTGCAGACGACCATACATCTGCACGCAATTCCTCAAAATATCAATTATCAGCTGAAGATAACAGCAACAAGAAGCATATTCTCCCACTACCTCCTTCTGTGCAGCAGTTGGATGCACAAAGTGGATTTGATAGTCACAAGATCAGAATGCAAGCTTTTTCTGGCCCACTAATTGGCAAGTCATCTGGCACCAAGCAGCCATTTGTGCCCACTAGTGGGCCTATTAGCTCTACCGAAGTTTCTAGGCCCCCGTCATTGATCGTGTCCCAGAATGCTCCACCTCCACTTGTATGTTCACCCAAAGTAAGCGAGCTTCATGAGCTCCCTAGGCCCCCTGATTATTTTGGTTCCAAACCCATGCGTTCAGCTGTCGGACACTCTGCTCCGTTAGTCAATAGAAATCGAGAAGTGTCTCCTACGAGTAGGAATCCTTTTGTGTCATCTAAAGAAGGGTCTGGACTTCCTCGTCCACAACTAACTGTTTCTAAGAGTTTCTCTATACCCTCTAGCAGTCAGAGAGAAATAGCATTACATTCAAGCAAGCTATTGGAATCTTCTCAAATTGTGCAGAATACTAAAAAAGGACCTTCTCCTCCATTAACACCTATATCTCTATCAGCCATAAAGTCACCAAACTCTGGACATATACGAGGTAAAGTGAATAATTTTAGCAGTTAATTTTCTACATATTTGACTGATTCTCACATGAACTTGTTAACATGACCCTATAGAATCTTTCTATTTTACATTTTGATTGTGATTTCAGTTTTTAATATTTAAACTTGCACAATGCATTGCTTATACTCCATCCACATGCTTATTCTGGCAACTGGGTTTGTGGTATATTACTGAGGAAAGAGAAAACGTAATTATTGTTTTTGGAGATTTCTTTTGAATACAAATCTGAAATTTTAGTGAAATGCAGGTGGCAGCTGAATTCCACTTGCACAGTCGGTCCCTGGAACAATTGCAGTTTTTCGGGTGATTGAGTCTGCTATATTTTGCCAGCTTGTTTTTGCTAGGTGAGAGCGTGTAAATGTAGTTCTGTCCTCTTTGTATTACGATTACTTTGATCAAAGTAGTTTCGTCTCGACATTTTATGCTTTAGTTTGGTATGTATTCTCTCTGTTTCTGGAGTGGTGGATGGTAGGTTTGAAGAGCAAAGACACATTTTCATGGCAATCAGGATAGCAGCAAATTGACAAGTGAATGGTTGTCGTTGCTATCCGTATGCATTGTATTAATGAAATAACGTAATAAAAATCATATTCCTTACAAACTACTTCTTAGCATCTTATTTCTTTATTTTTCAAATAAGGATCTCTTTGCGAGTTTCATTATAAAAATTATAGATCTTCCAATATATCTTTTATTTCATTTTTAAATTATGAAGCATTAATTGCAGTTTAGATATTGCAAATATAGTTGTCGCCTTGTTGGTAAATAAATCAACGTACTCATCTCCTTAATTAATGAGTGGTCTCAATTTGGACACTTCTTTTTTCCATAATTAAAGACATTTTTATTAAAATAGAACTGCAATGCCATAATACATCACATGACCAGGCCAATATATTATAAAAGGGAGAAGAGGATTATGGCCAAACCAGTAAAATACATGTTTTGAAGAGAGAACTTGCAGGCACAACATTCAGGAGTAATGATAATTATAATTACAGTGGAAGCAGATATATTTTTCTGACAGAGAAAAAAAAAACTTAATTCAATTTTACGAATGGATCTTAAAGAAAGGGACTGTGACGTAAAGGAGCAATCTAATGCTTCAAATAATGCACACTTACTTGATGCGGACCTTCAAACACCTGCACAAAAGACCAAAACAAAAAACAAGGGCAACCAAGTTCATCATATTCAACCACCTCCCCAACCAAAACAAGCCTCCTAAATGAAGCAAATTAATGGGACTATTTGTCCCTAGAATAATGAGACTTCAGTTTTTGTGGTGTCCTTTTGAAAATTCGGTCATCATCGAGCTTTTCAACATTGATTTGCTCATTTCTTGGAGCTTTTACCAAACGATTAGGGACAAATCCGAGATCAAATATTTTGGTATGCGATTTGTCCAATACAATTGTAATTTGCCCGCTTTATTGGGTTTAGATTTATATAAGTTTAGATCTAGTAGATTTGTACATATCAACATAATTATAATCTAGGTTTCGTGTCTTACATTCATTAATTAGTAGAAGAGAATAGCTATCAACTTCTTGCAAGTAAACTCGATTTTCTGTCAGGTACGATGTTCAAAGTTTTCATGGTATATTCATATTTATATCAGTAAATCATGCTCAATTCATGATAATGAATATCATGTGTCGGCGTTAAGAAGTAGGAGAAATTCTCTGAAATTAGACATTGATTAAAATTATTTTTGATGTCTAGTTATTGTAATTGAGTAACCGCATTAGAAATTGTATTATAATAATAAGATTTGTTGTATAGATATGTTCTGACATATAATGTAATTTTTAATGATGATGTTATGCACTTCAAATTAGATTGAATCCAAAATGCTTCCAAACTGTTAAGAGTTTTAGGCTTCTGCATCTTCAATAAAAGAAGATTTCATGGAAATTTTGTAGACAAATTAGTTAAATAGATTTGCTTTAATTAATTAGATAGTTATTCATTTTTGTTTGCCTTAATTCTTGTGAATCATGTATTTGGAAACATGAATAAGCTGTCACTTCATGATTATTGAGAGAATGGAAAATGAATTAAAGGTTGACCATCTAAATACATATTCTGTTATTTGTAAAATCTTTTAATTTAACTCAGTGTAACCGTCCGAGAATTACAGGAATATATCGAAAAATAAAAATAAAACGAGATAGTGTATTGGAAGACATTAGCCTTAGCATTAGATACACAATCTGATCTATTTATTCAATTGATTTATTATCTAGATTTGGTTGAGAAAGACTACAATGTGCCTAAGGATTTCGTGGTATCATAAGTTTCTGGATTCGAGGTAAGTACATCCTCACCCGTAATATGAGTAGTTTGATTATCTTATTATGCCTGCTATGTGAAATGTACTTGAGTTTGGTTCTATTATTTGAGCCTATTATGTGAAATGTACTTGAGCTTGGTTATGTTATTTGAGCCTATTATGTGAAATTTTGTACCTATAATGTGAAGTTTGTTTGAGTTGTTTTTATATGGCTTAGTTAGTTAAGTTCTATTACGTTCTTTTGAGGTTATAGATTATTGAAGTGGTTATGAGTAGTTGTGTACAAGATATGAGTCCATCTTGTATTGAGTAAAGATAAAGTTCTAAAAGAAAAG
>JAUEKW010000049.1:435501-454521 GCA_032274785.1 Ajuga reptans
TATATACATCGGGTAGACGGATAGGGTATACGGGTCGGGTAGCCGGGTATGACACTAAACCCATACCCTACCCTTACTCTATTAAAATTTGGCGGGTAGCGCTGTTACCCTAAACTTCGGGTAGTGCCCTACCCATTTATGGTTTTACCCACGGGTAACCCTACCCTGCGGGTAAAACTGACATATCCCTAATTCTCAGTGCTTAATAATAGTTATATGTTTTAGATTGCCAGGTATATTGGCTGAATTAAAGGAATGTTAGGTTTGAGGGCCCATGGCTTGTGGTTCAATCAGGCTCTCTGGATAAACTTTATTTTCTCTTTCACCTTTGTATTCCGCTGGGCTTAGAAGCATTCTAGTTCTAAGAGTTGAGTACAATCAAGTAATCAACAGCCAATGCCAGCAACTCACATGATATTCAAAACCTTAAAAGACAAATAAAGAAATCTCATCTATAACCGCTTTCATAGGCTCATAGCTTTAAGATTCGTCTTTGGTTTCTCCCCTTTATCAAACTGAATTTCTGTATCAAGAAATCATTGAATTATGAGCAGATAGCTACTCAATTCCCTTCAATTGATGCTGCCCCTCTGCTATCTGTACAGAATGTCTAGACACAGCCAGTTCTTGTACACCGGTCGCTAACATAGATCCTTTAAAAATGAGGCAGATATATGGGACCATAGACAGAAGAGAGAGCATAGATGTGCTTATTAAGAACAAAGAGCAGTACAGTGTGATGAGTTATCCCTCAAGGTAACATAAAGGGACTACAAGGCATGACTCCTATCTCTAACCAAATCAGACACACACAAAGAAGGCCTTGAACCCCTTATGGTGTTTAAATGTTGCAGCTGACAAGTATGGAGTAAATGCTACACAATGTTTGAGGCTTTCTTGGTTCTGCATGTATGCTGCTTGTGAAAATATGTTGGATACCTACTTGTCTTCTTTAGTTATTACTACTGACCTCAACAAATTTGATGGTGTGGGTAGATGAAAATACCTAAGCAAAGAAAGGTTAGAAAATCTGCAATTTGGGAAGTGGAAAAGTGTGTAAGTTACTACGAGAATCCTGTAGAAATTGGTGGACATCTACTTGGCTTCTTAAGTTACTACTACTGACTATGTAAATTCAATGGTGATAGCTAAGCAACAAAAGCAGAGAAAATTTGCAATTTGGAAAGTGAAAAACAAGGTTATTTGTTAAAGGAACCTGTAGAAATTGTTTCTCTCACTCTTCATAATGTCTATAGACTGTATCTTCATCAACAATGTTTACTTTTCATAATGAAGTTTTTTGTTTGTATTATTTTTTATAATCTTTTTGTGATTATAATTATATGTCAACTAATTTTATGTAAACTAATATGTCTGTTTCTCCCCTTCGTTGGTCACAGGCAGCGTCTGGAACAAAAGGTGGTTCAAGTGGCTCCCCCGTAATTGACTGGCTTGGAAGAGCAGTTGCCTTGAATGCTGGGAGCAAGACATCTAGTGCTTCAGCATTTTTCTTACCTTTGGAAAGAGTAAGTTGATTGTCAGAACCATATTTTCTGTAACTTGCAATTGATATATATATATACACACACACACATACACACACACCGTGGGCACATTAACATGTGCCCACCAACTAAAGCGTCAAAATCTCCTATAAAAAAGTAAATTAGCTTATCCAAAATTTAGGGATAAGATGATTACACACCAGCGGTGGGCACAATGGGTAGGGAAGCATTTCCATATATGTGTGTGTGTATATATATATATATATATATATATATATATATATATTTCCCTTTGAGATAATTCTGTTTGGACATTAGCATTTTTTTCTTCTGTTGCTTCATGATCTAATATTATTTGCCTTATCTGCATTCATTCTATATACTCCATTCAATTGATAATGATTTGTGTTGTCGCTTCTTTGACATTGCGAATAGAAATGCAATCTGATAGAGAGAATAAAGAACTCAAGGGCATTGGATAGCCCACTCTCCAAAGAAAAGTAGTCAAAGACTTTCGGAGGGTAGGATAATAAGCACGATCAATTAACATGATTTATGGGGTCTCTAATTGGCATTAAATTAGGGAGATTGATTAGCATGTTTGTGGGATCCTTATTTAAGTAGAGTAATCTTCTTTCTTATTTTACATCTATGTATTAGTTTATCAATAAGAGCAACTCCAACCCCAACACAGTAAATTGTGATATTTTTATATCAAATTTACAGTTTTTGTATGTTCTATCTCCAACCTAACTCTATCCCACTAAATTTACAGTTTTGTGTAAACCATCTCCAACCCACATTATACTTAATTTTACACAAAAAGAATAATTAATTCTTATTTTATTTATGACTGATTATTTAGATTTTACTTATTATAAAGTTTTTAAACTATTTATTTTAAATAAAATTTATTAACTGGTAATATATACAAAAAAATTATATATTAAAATTTTAAACAATAATAATTCTATATTATAAATTTCATTAAAATTAAATAAATATTATTAATAATTTCACACTTAAAGATAAAATATTGCATTCAATACCATATAAAAAGAAAACTACGTAAAACATATATAATAATTTCACTTAACAAACAAATTTAGATATTAGCATTTCCATGTTCTTCCCACAAATAATCAATTAATGCCTCTCGAAGAGCAAAGTGGGCATCTCTATCCTTAATTTTTCTGTGTCAAGCGAGGAAATCTTGAAAGCGAGCATCTTCATCCGCAACCATGTCTACTTCTTGACATGGTGCTTCCACACATTCTCTAATTGGTGCGGCAATATCATGTTCATCTTCGATAATCATATTGTGCAAAATAATACACATGGTCATGATTTTCCAATAATGCATAGGGGCTGCTACAATTGCAATTTGATGTAACTAGTAGTTTATCTTATAATTATTTGTTAATTAGTTTTAAATATGCAAGATTAACTAAAAAAATTATTAATAAAATGTTTCTTCAAAATTAAAGTGAATTAAATAAGACAAATTATTAAATACTTAAGATTTTAAAATATGGTTTTTCTGTAATTAAAGTTGAATTCAGGAGTATTTTTAGGATATAATGTAAAATACAATTTTTTGTGTGGATGAACAGTATCCCTCTACATATTGAAGGACCCGACCCTATTCATCCCTTTATTTTACAGTTGAGATTTGGAGTGGGGTTGGGGGGGATTGTTTAAAATTCCCCCCATTTATAGAGTTTTAGAGGTGGGTTGGAGAAGCTCTAACACCTTCATATATGCAGATGGGTAGCCAATAGTTATGTGGATAATCAGCATAGGCTGAGGGGCAAGACTCAAGAGTACATCTTGCTGGGGAGTTCAACTCCTGGTTCTATTGTTTTCATTCCTCCTCTCTTATCTTACACTCACATTTCTTATTCTTTTGCATTACCCGACTCTTTACTCTAACGAAATCTTTGTGATGCCTCTCCAAGTGATGCTCCCGCTTACCAATCATTTAGATAACGAAGCGAACTAATTATGTCAATTCTGCCAGAAACCGGGATCGAAATTTAGCCTTCATACTTTTGTTTTGCACTTTCAGAAAGAATGCTTTTCCACAGACTGCTGTTTACTGCTTATGCATTAGCCAACGCCTTGCTTAGCTACATCCCATATGATAGTAGAGTATAACTTGGTCAATCTGAGTAAAATGAGGACACGGCGGGCTTCACTCAGTCAAAATATTATTAATACAAAATATAGTGGTATATATTTTATCTATGTTGTTCTCTCATCCTAGGATTGACTGCTACATGTTTAATACAACCTGTTAGCGAGGCTAAGCCTGAATTTGGTGTCCAGTTGTCTGTGGCCCTTTCTTTTGGACTTATTGTATGTGTGTCTACACATGTGGTTCATGGTACATAAACTTAATCTCATACTATAATGTACTTCAATGTTTTCACGCTTGATGAATTAAGTTTTACAGTTACATGTCAGGGAAAATTTAAATGGAGATAGGAAATTGTTCACTTGCAGGACTCTTGATATTTTTCAGAAATTAAAGATTGATCAATTCATGCCTATTAATAGTGCTACAATGATTTGGACATCAGGTTGTAAGGGCCTTAGGATTCTTGCTGAAAGGAAAAGAGTCCAATACTAATACATGGGAGGCAGTCACCATTCCCCGTGGTACGCTTCAGGTTTGTTAGTTCTTTCTTACATGGTTATCTCTTGGTCTCACATTCTTACTTTCTTTGATATTCCCTGCGGTTTGCTAATCACAAGCTGTCATTTTAAGGTTTAGAAAATAGGCATGTAGCCTTTCTGTTATCTTGTAAGATCTTCTTTGAGCTGAATTCATTTGAATCTAAACACGAAACAGTTACAGTTTTCTTAAATTGATCAATTCAAAATTATGTCATCCATACAAAAAATTGAACCAGACATAGTGCTTAATTTCTTTGGCCTGTGTTTTCTGCATGTTTCTGATTCTTTCATTCATTTGTTTGACTTGCTCTAAAATCTTCTTAACATAGGCTACATTTCTACACAAAGGATTTGATGAGATACGTCGACTTGGCCTAAGAAGTGAAACGGAACAGGTATCGGTGTCTACCTTTTGCATTTCTCATGCGATATAGGTTACCATTTTCTTTTTGAATCTATTGTTAGTCTGAGTGACTAATCCAGTCCTTAATCTTTTGTTTATATGATTCAGTTAGTGCGCCATGCTTCCCCTCTGGAGGAAACTGGGATGCTTGTGGTCGACTCTGTGGTGAGTATAGTTATGGCTATTTCATCTTTTGTGTTGGCTTCTAGTAATTTTGATGTTCATGCTACCAGAATATAGTGTTCTCTTTTATTTTGCTATTGTAAGAAATCAGCCATGTGCTTGCTACTGTTGTTTTCAGGTGCCAGGTGGGCCAGCCCACAAGCATTTGGAGCCAGGTGATGTGCTTATTCGTTTGAATGGGGAGGTATGTCTTATATATACGAGTGATATATACATATTGCAGTGTTGGACTCCCGTACCAAAGATGGATTTTCTCAGCATTAGAGATCATAAATGTGGAACTGTAATCGTATATTTGTATCTTCAGTCTTCATTTAGTTAGTTGGGTTGTACTGAGAATGAGAGATCTTCGTGCAATTGCTACCCTCTTGTTACCCTCTAAAACCATTGATCTTCACAGAAGGTAAGAGATCGACTTTGGACATTGAATAATCTATCTTTGATGTTGAAGGAACTTTTGTGATAAGCCTATTTAGCTCACCCCTCTCACAATGAGAATGCATATATGTACCTACCATCTACCCCAATTTTAATGATGAAGGAGTTTATGTATTTCCTAGTTCGTTGTACTGGATTTAGCAGCAAGGAGAGGAGCTGTTGATGGGTTTATTGAGAGGATGAGGTAATGAAGCCAAGGGATGCGGATAGTTAGTAGTCGTTGAGGTCCTGTAAGAAAGGAAACGAGAAGAGAGGGACGGGGCTAAACTAAAAAATAAGAATTATTCTCATGGTTTAGGGATACGAATAACCAAAGTAGGAGTAGCTCCTATACCTATCTGGATATTAGATATACAGATTGCTCAATATATACTTCAATCAATTTATATTACTATGATTCCATCTTGTACAAGAACTTAGATATTATTTGTTTTAAAGGGACATATGGTAAAAATTTAACTTTCGCATGCTGAATATCCTTTCAACTTTCATATCCGTGTAAATGTAGTTACTCCCTCCGTCCCAATTATATAGGCTTGTTGGCTTTTTCACAAGGATTAAGAAAGTTATTGGAAAAGACAAAAACATAATAAATCCCCCAATATTCCTACTCAATATAGTAATATACTATTTAATGCTTATATAAATGATCAATTCCCTAGATAAAATGCTACTATATATAGAAACTGGACTATATAATTGGGACATCCAAAAAAGGAATACTTGCCTATATAATTGGGACGGAGGGAGTATATGTTTACCAAATTATGGAGAACTCTTTCTTTTACTGATAGATTTTAAGAAAAGGAGTATTACAAGTGTGTACACATACGTTTTATGCAAATGTAAGTTTCAACAGTAAATAGATTATGCAGCCTCCTTTTTCTCTTTTCTTTTTTATTGACTATATCCTGGAATTCATATAAAGACTTAAGGCTGTGGGGAGGTACCACCGATTTTTTTCCCCCATTTATCAATAGATGCTACTCATTTGCTGAGGTGCTTTAATGCCTAGTATTTCTTGGTTGTGTTCCTACTAATTTGTTTACATAAATATTATGATGAAAAACCTGATGGTATGTGTTCAACTCTTCTGATAACTGATTCTATTGTTTTCTCAATAATTGATTCTATTGTTTATTTATTTAAAGAGAAACAAACTTGGTACAGGTGAGTACCCAGTTTTTGAAGATGGAGAATTTACTTGATGACAGTGTCAACCAAGAAGTTGAACTTCAAATTGAAAGGGGAGGCAAACCTTTGACTGTGAACTTGACGGTGGGATAACTTCACTTAAAAATGAGCTGATTTCAATTTTTTCTATATACCTGCCTCCATGGAGAGGTAGTGGTCATGTTGTTTTGGTTCAAACGATATATATATTATAAACCTAAGGTATGCTCTGAAGAAGATTCACACACTTCCTTTTACTCTGATTAATTTCTGCTGGAATCTTGTCTCTGGTTTTTAACTCAGCAGCTTTTCCTGTACTCCACCTGGTTTTCTTTCAGTATATAGACTGTATTTGGGTCAGTTGTAGGTGCAAAATCTTTGATGAAATTCTGGCTTCTCGTGCCTGAGTCATTTAATCCTTTGATCTATCTCTTCTTGGGCCTACATATTTACATCTTTTTTACTATATATCACGGGGAATGGCTCTTAAAATGGAAATTGTAATTGTGTTGGGTTGGGGCTTCTTATAAATGTGAGATATATATATATATATATATGTATATATATATATATAAGACACGAGATTTTATTGATAATCAGAAAGAAGATTATAATTGGAAGAGGTTTCCCATCTGCAATTTCCATGCTTTCTCTCAACTCTACATGTTTAGGTCTCTCTGAATATCTGAGATGAAAAAACCCCTAAATTTTTTGTGACTTGTTTATCCAACAAGCGGCCCTGTATTTTATTTTCTCCCACACTTCTTCTATTGGTTCGTCACTACTTTCAAAGATTCTTTTATTTCTCTCGAGCCAGATAGACCAGCATAACGAGTGAACTAGCACCCTCCACAGATGTTTGGCCTGGTTCTAACAACAATATTTTGACTTGTTGCTTTTGCCTGATCAAATTTCAGGTTCAGGATTTGCACTCTATCACTCCAGATTATTTTCTTGAAGTGAGCGGGGCTGTTATACACCCACTGTCTTATCAACAGGTTGGCTTACAACACCGTTCTTTGTTATCAGTTCTTGATATTTCTGTGGCTCCTGTCAGTGAATCCTGTGCTTTAGCAACCAAATTCATGTTATACTCTGTTGTTGTGACTGCCATGTAATTAGTTGATACTAGTGAAATCTCAAAGTTAAAAGCTAATTCAGTTGAAAAGTGATCTGCAATGAACAATACGAACTTGAATTCTGTCATATACAGTTTCTATTTGCTTTTCATCTGTTGAATACAACAAAGTGATTATTGAAATAAAGTTTAGCTGTTGATTGGTGCTTAATGTATTCTGAAAGATATAAAATTCTAAGTTGTCTATTAATTTGGCCTAACGTTGGCAGTTTGTGAATATTGCCAGTATCCTTGCCTTTCTATTGCACAAAGTGATGACATGCCATTTCATAGGCCAGTTTAGTTTATGCATCTAGTCTTCTCGATTTATATGCGCCACCTTAAAAGCTATTTTAGACGTGAAACATATTGATTGGATAGAAATAAGAATAAGGAAGTGTTAGTGAAGCCTCACCAATTTGTCCCTTCCTTACGAGGAATAATGGACTTGCTCCAACAGTACCTTCTTTGCTGAATCACCATATAAACCTTTTCCTTGTGTTTATTGGTCCAGGCATGATTTGGGAAATCTTACTTAGGAAAACTGAATGAAGGAAAGTAGGTCTTCAATTGAACTAAGATAAAAAAAGATGTACAGTTCTTGGAGAATATTCTGATTAGTAGTTCTGTATAATTAACGCAGATATATTGTTCAAGACTTCATCATAATTATTGGGTTGGAAAAAACATTGAAAATGACATAAGCACACTGAATATTCCTTTCTTTTTATGCATAATTATCAGAGGCGTGCCCCGGACGCGCCTCAGGTGCGCCTCCCATGATTTGAGAGGTTCTGTGCCTTTGCATGGAAGAGGCGGCCGCAGTTACATAAGTGCGCGCCTCCTCTTATGCGCCCGAGGCAGTAGGCACGCATCTTGTCCTCAGCTTTCATCTCAGTTATTAAACGCGCTCTTAGTGCTATTTTTTTGTTAAAAAAATAAGCGTTTTCACGTAACTCCTGCCCAAGCATATATCATTAGTCAAACAACTGTGTAAAGGCCAGGGTTTCAGAAACAAGTCAGAAAAATGAGTGATAGGTTGTGCTGGGCTCTGCTCTGCCCGCTGCACTGCACCGGAGCTCTACGCCTACTGGATCTTTGACAGTTTTGTGTAGTTGTGTTTGCTTCGATCTTTGATTCATTTTATGTGATACTAACCTATGAAGTTGTTTGAACTTTAAATTTGTCATATGATTACTTTAGTATATTATGACTTATGTGTTTGATGCTTGATTTTTCACATTTACTATTTACTATGATGACTATAACCTAATAACGAATTCTCTTTTTTAGTTATTTTTCAAAATTTTGAGGTTTTGCTCTCATGTTCAAGAGGCGCGCGCCTCGGGCGCTAAAACAGGCGGTGCACCTTACGCCTGCATAAGTATGCTATTATGGTTTTAATACAACCTATTATATTTTAAACAATTTTATAATCGATTTTTATTTTACAAAAGAAAAAGCCTGCAACAAGAATGAAATAAGATGCTCCCTATTGCAGGCAAAACACTAGACATCTTCCAAATTATTTGACCTATTATGGCTGATTTATGATGGCTCACAGAAAATAATGGTTGCACCTCAGTTGGAATACCACTTGTCCGTTTTAGATGTTGGTGTAGTTTTGATATCGACAAATCTTGAACAACTTCCTGATCTTATGACAAGGTAGAAAATTAAAATGGAAATTCAGACCATCTTGAAAATACTCAATAAGAAAAATGAAGACCAGGGAGTTGATTGACATGAAAATGTAGGCTAATTTAGACTCACACAGTTTGATGTTAAAATTGCCATCATTGCCTACATTGAAGCATAAAAGTGGTGCTGACCATTGCTGCTACTGCTTCCACTTGTTATTTCTGGAATCTTTTCCAGACACTTGGTCACATAGTTGTAAAAGGTGAAAGTCGCACCATGGCGCAAAGGGCTTCTGGAGCCTAAAGGCGTTAGGTGAGGCACTCGCCTTTCTGAAGTAAGGAGCAAAAAGAAATTGTAAAATGTTATTAAATAAGACTCATAAAGCCACGTTTTAGTCTTCACTAAATAAAATCAACAAAAGGCATGAAAAAAGATGACTACCATACAGTAACTTGGCATTTTCAATATATAGATTGGCAACAAATAGTAATATGTCCTAATCAATATGTCAAGTAACAATCCACAATAAGGCTTCCTAAACTTAAACATAGACGTAACAGCAATTGAACAAAAAAGCAAAAATTATAGCAGCCAGCCTGAACTTCATTAGCAATTTGATACTTAAATTATCCTAAAGCATGTCCCAATCCACAGTACCACTTTATTTCCCGCCTCATCAGTACGCCTCCCAACTATTTCTATGTCTCCTAACTTATTTGTAATCTGTTACTATGACACATATTAAAGCCTGTTTAAACGTAATAGCCCAACTATATTTGTAAATAATTAACTAGAGCCCAGAACATCAGAAGAAAAAGCCCCAGCCCTAGCTGCCACTTTGAATAAGGCGCTGAAAGGCCCATGGACCAGAGGCGATAAACTTATTGAAGTCTTGGGCAGTTTACACGAAGAGGCGATTTGGCTGGGGCCTTATGTGCCTTCGCCTGAGGCACGGCTTTTAACAACTATGCTTGATCAAGTTTGTGAATCAAACCTATTAGTAAGGTGGGTAGTGGAAATAAAGTGAGATTCTGGAAGATGCTTGGGCAGGGGAACAACCTTTTTGCTTACTCTACCACTCACTATATCGGAACTCCAAATTGCATTCTAAGCCAATCTCGGCCTTCTATTCGGCAAACCCAGGGCATGGCTATTCCAGTACGATCTCATGGAATTTCCATTTTGGGAGAAATCTTAAAGACACCGAAGTGGAGGATATGTGTAGGTTGATTGAAAAATTAGAAGGTGTGGCTTTAGATACGGAAAAGGAAGATGATAGGATTTGGAATCTAGAACCACACGGTAACTTCTCTTGTCAATCCTTTTTCTTTTCCTTCTTCCCGGAACCGAGATGCAGATTCTATAAGCTGATTTGGAAAATTCCAAGTCCCAGAAAGGTCTAGTTCTTATCTTGGCTGTTGATCAAGGGTAGAGTTCTTACCAACGAGAAGGTGCAAAGGCGTTTCCCTACCATGTACCTTTCCCCGAATTGGTGTGCACTCTGCAAGAACGATTCCGAGTCGTCGGACCATACTTTTGTGCATTGCTCCTTTTCCTTATCTCTTTGGAATAGACTGTTAGCAATGCTAAAGGTAGCTTGGGCTGTACCACAAAGCATCAGTGGGATCCTTCTGGGCAATCTGGGATTTGGTGTAAGCAAGAAAGCCAAGTCCTTATGGAGGGTGATGACACATGCGATGATCTGGTCCATATGGTTAGAACGTAATAATAGAATTTTCGAAGACAGCGAGGAGTCTAGAGAGGAGGTGTGGGAGAAGGTAAAAGCTAGGACAGCTGCGTGGATTATTGGCCACAAGGACTTTAAAGGAATGTTCATGTCGGATTTGCGCAGGGATATAAGCATAGCACTTTTTGTAGGGTTTCAGGAGTGTCTAGGGAGGGTCATTCTGGCTCTTTAACTTTATCTTTGTAATCTATGATGTAAATTATCACCTTTTAATAAAAGTTTCAAGTTTCTTATCAAAAAAAAACTTTGTTCCACTACAGACTACTTCGATGTTATTCTTGTCCTGTTATGTCTGAGTGATTAAATCTCCTTTTGTTGGTTTAATTAATTTATTAAATCTGTCTCTTCCCAACTGATCTAGGTGCTTATGCTCATGTCGTTGGGTTTTCTCGTAGTTGGTTATTGTAATGACCTTGTGTTCTGCATGCAGGCTAGGAACTTCCGTTTCCAATGTGGTCTTGTATATGTTGCCGAACAAGGGTAAGCTTCTAGTCTCTACATGCTCCAGGATTTCTTGTTTTACAGTTTTCTTTCTTGGTTTCAGTTATAATGTCAGTTTTTTTATACTCTGGTTGCTTTAAGTAATATTGAAGGAAAAAGTTGAGGTCTTTCACATGAATGATCTAGACTGGGACTGCTTATAATCAGTTTACTATTGTCTTTTTTGAAAGGATTGTACATTTGTCGTAATTGCTCATTGCAGGTACATGCTATTCAGAGCTGGAGTTCCACGCCATGCTATTATAAAGAAGTTTGCAGGCGAAGACATATCAAGACTTGATGATTTCATTTCTGTGCTATCCAAGTTATCAAGGGGTGCAAGAGTACCATTGGAGTATGTAAGCCACACTGATCGTCATCGGAGGAAGGTACTCTTGGTGCCTCTTACTTATATTGTTGGTGTATGTGCTTAAGGGTAGTGTCATCATGGATGATTAGTCTCATAAGGAGTTTAGGAGTCTCCATGTTTCCAATGTAGCTAGGAGTTGGCAATATGTGTTGTAATCTAATTCCTGTTGTATGGCCAGGGGATTCCTCATCCCTTGTATTTTCTATTATTAATAAAAATATTTTGTTTCCTATTAATTAGAAAAGAAAAAGAAAAAGTGCTTAAGGTTAGTCTTAGATAAGTAGTGCCATGGATGTATTAATGGTACCTATATTCCAACCCGTTCCTCCTCTGCATGCTGCTGTAATAACATAACTTACTGTTGAAACTCTGCTAGATGATTATATCTCAAGATTGTGACCGAAGACCGTCCATAATTACACTATGACTTATAGATGCATGATTTTGTTTCTCATCTCCCGTTGGGCTTTTAATTTAGTGTTTTGAATGTCTTATTGGTTAAGTTTATTTTCTTGCTTCTCTAATGCCACTTTAGTAAAGCTAAGTATTAAATCTGTACTTGTTTTCCATCCTTGGAAATGGAGTAGCATCGCAGAAAATAATAGTAGCTATTTACTTCCTCCCTGTATATTATTATATTTTTTGCGTTCCTTGAAGAACTTGTATTCTGAGCTATGGAATTGTCGACTCGAAATAACCTGGTATGCATAGAGCAGGACCCGGGACAAAGGGTTTAATCTGGTACCTGGCATATGGCATGTCTGCATTGTCTGTAAAAGCTTGTGGCTGCATAAGACCCATTATAGCAGCCAGTGACCTGAAAAATAAATCCACCGATTTCTGTAAGAATTATCTGAGATCTGATTGGTGGGCAAAAGAACTAATGATATTAGTTTCAACAACGGCACATAAAATAAGAAAATATCACTGGGGGTGAAAAGAGAGAACCAGTGAGGATAATCCTGTGCACTTGATAAATTAGGTTTTCTGAGTTGTTGCATGTTCTAATTAGTCTTACCAGTAAAAAGGGTAATTAAAAGGTCAAAATCTACGCGTATGAGTGCTGATGATGTTGATAGTGTTTTTAAGACGTTCTATGAGAGTGCCGTCAGCACACTGCTGTAATTTTGTCTAATCTACTCAAGTTTAGTCTAATCATCTGCCAGTAGTTCTATTAGCTATTATATTACTGTTTCTTGGTACCACCGGCACAAATAATTGTTCTCAGTTCCTTTTTTGGTTATGACCTTGTCGATGTTTTTAGATTTGTAACTTCATATTATCTAACGTTTGTTTCTGTAGTGTTGATAATGTTTGGTTAGTTTCCTTAGTGCATTCATTTACAGCGATTATTATGCATATTTAAAAACCATAATATGGGTCAGCTGGTATTTTTCTTAACAATCCAGAGGTTGCAGTAATGACTTGTTTTTAGTGCCCAGGATTGTCTGTAGGGCGTAGGCATGGTTTAATAAATATTGGTCTGTACATACTACAAATAATATCCTGGTGAAATTCATGAAGTTTGAAGGCTACCTTTTGCTTTGTCTAGTTAGTATATTCCAAGCATGATCATTATACTTTCCATTGTGTCCTTGTTTGTATCCTTATGCAGCATGTAATATTTAATTGTACTTTCTGAGCATTGAGTACATGTTATTGTCCATAACCGTTTCTTTAAATCCTCATGAGTACCTTTTCCATGCACAAATGTTATATCCCACATGTTTGTTTGAGATAACAGATATTGCCGGTTGAATATTATATAATTTTTTTTTTTAAATCTTGTGCAGTCTGTCCTGGTCACTGTTGACCGCCATGAGTGGTATGCGCCTCCTCAAATATACGCTCGTAATGACAGTTCTGGCTTGTGGAATGTAAAGTCAGTTTTACCACTGGATTCTCCACTTAAATCATTGTCGATTAATGCTATTCAGCAAGATCTAGCAAGCAATAGAGTTTCATCATGTTTGGCTGAAGTTATTCCAATGGAACAAGCACATCAGTGTGTTGGCCAAGAGCCAATGGATGGTGCCGCTAGCATGGAAACTATAAATGAACATATTGACAACGGAGCACATTCTATAGATGAACCTGATGCTGGAACGAAAAAAAGGAAGGTGGAGGAGGATTTGTCTGCTGATGGTGTTTTATCACCTGACTGTTCCTTACACGAACCTCGGGAAGAAAGATTGGAGGACACTGGAACAGAAACCGAGACAGTTTTGAGAGATTATCAAGGTGCAGCAGCTGCAGCAACTAACGCTTCAGTAGCTGAACGTGCGATTGAGCCTACTCTAGTGATGCTAGAGGTAAACTAATTTCATTATTAACTTTTCCATACTTTATATTAGTTTTCCTTTCATTATTCTCATTGTAATGGGAGTGGAATCGGTTGAATGAAATGGAATTGGATGAGTAGGCTGGTCAAAGTGGAGAGGCTGCATGACAAAGAGGGTGTTTTGCTAAGCTTATAAGCTCTTAAACATCTTATAAGATATTTAAGAACTTATAACCTCCTTATAATTGTTTGGTGAAGTCTTAAAAAGATCTCATTTCATCCCAAGATATGATGTTAGTAGCTTATAAGCAGTTCTCTAGAAAGTAAGGAAGCCCCATCTGAAATAAGATCTTATTTTGACAAATTCCTGAATATATCATTCATTATAATTGCACAGCTGCACAGTTGCCATTAGTAACATCTTATTTGGCTTCAAAGGAACAATAGAATTTTCAAGAATTCTATTGAATTCTTAGGCTCCGTTTACTTTGCTTGATTAGGTTAGTTTAGGACTGTTTATCCGACATAATCACATGTTACTTTGCTTGATTTTCTGTGGCAAGATATCCTGGGGGCCCAGGATTTGACACCAAATTCAGGATAAAATGTGGGATATCAATCCCACCTTGACCCGTGGGATTGCTTATCCTGCATTTTATCCTACATTATTTAAATATTTATACGTATATCAAATTCAATTACATATATATATGTATTTATTTTTAAGTATAACCCTTTAATATATATTATGTATACATATATTTATTCGAAATTGAATTCTTGCTAATTTTATTTTGCAAGAAGATATATATATATATATATATATACACACACACACACGTATCTCCGATTCCTATTTCAATTAAACACTGTCGTCCAACCTCACTCTGTGATTTTTTATAGAAAGCATCTAATTGAATATTGCTAATTTTGTGTGTGCAACACTCATGAACAACTATCAATTCAATTATTTTCAAAATCTAACATCATCATATGTTGCTTAGCCACAATCGTTGCGGCATGATGTTGATCTGAACCCTTCCTCTTGGACTATGGGAGGGTGTTGGCCGAAATACTGCGTTTCACAGTCCTTCGAAGATGAAGAAATCGTGCCCTAGACCCAAATGGTCCCCAAAGGAAAAAAAGGAAATAATTGTTCCTAATTTAATAGATTCAAATAAAAAGTTTTGTAAGCATTGAATGGTGGTGTTAATTTCATAGTTTAATATGAGGGTATCATAGGTATTTTGCCTCAATCTCATACCATATCCTTCATTGTAAACATTGGATACTAAAATAAGCAATACCATATCACTCCCAAATCCAACAAAGTAAACGCTTGATAAAAATACAAAAGTTATCACTATCCTCCTACCATTAATCCCAATACCTTATCAATGCAACACAATCCCCACACACAAAGTAAACGGAGCCTTAGAGGATGGTTGTGATAGGATAAAATATAGAGTAGCGCTTTTGGTTATCAAGTCATAGGAATCTTAAAGCTTGTCATGTATCCAATTTAGTGAGAAACTGGGGCTATGCTTTGTAATTGATGGTTGTAATGAGTATAACGGATTAGTCCCTTATACTATTTGTTCCATATCGGTAAAATCTATTCTCTCTTCCGTAAAAAATTCTTAAAAGCCCCATGATCTTATTTTATATATGGTTACTAGGAAAAATCATGAACTTGCAGTCAATTTTTAATTGCAATATGAAGATTTTTGTTTGTTCTTTTTGTTTTGTTTTGTTTTGCTTTGCTTTGTTTTGTTTTGTTTTGTTTTGTTTTGTTGTGTTATATTTATTTATTTTTTTGTGGTGGGTGGTTGTGTTGGCATGGGTTTCTTCTATCTTAATTTTTGGAGAGCTCACCTGAGCATCAGTTCGTTATGCAGTTGACTCCATGCTTGCTTACTTGTCTGTACTTGTACAGGGCATACCTTGTTATGCCTCTCGTCATGTTAATGTATGAATATGACCATACAGAACTGCGGAAGAAGTAGAACTTATAGCCATACTATTATATTGATAGAGGAGATAATTGGGAGATGATTGGGATCTGCAGTAATTGAATAACTGATTATTATTTTTTGTGTTTCTTTATTTTTGGAATGATTCGGAGGGTCATTTCCTTTGTATTTCCCTGATTTTGGGCATGATTGGTAGGATTTATTAAGCATATTAGCTATATATACGTAAAGGGGAAAGGCAAAGTTAAGAGTAGGGTTGTATTTTTATTTTTTTTGGCTTTAGTGGTCCGGAATTGTTATTCTCCTTCTATTATTTTCTTTTGCACTTCTAGCTATCAATAAATAAGTTCCTCCTCTATATTCATAAATTGCTCTTTGCTCTATCATACTTGATGAAGATGTTGGGTAGTGCATGTTGTCTGGAATGCCTGGTTCCCATCCATTATGTCACCTAAGTCGCTTTAACATCTCTTCTCCAACATTGCAGGTTCATGTGCCATCTTCTTGTATGATTGATGGTGTGCACTCACAGAATTTCTTCGGAACTGGTGTTATCATATACCATTCTCAAACCATGGGATTGGTTGCTGTTGATAAAAACACTGTTGCAGTGTCTGTCTCTGACGTAATGCTGTCTTTTGCTGCTTATCCGATTGAAATTCCTGGCGAGGTAGTATCTACTTTTAGTGGAGGCTTTTAGCGAGTGAAGTTAAGCCATCTAATGATTATATTTTCAGGTGGTTTTTCTTCATCCTGTGCACAATTTTGCACTTGTTGCATATGATCCATCAACTCTTGGTGCTGGTGCTTCTGTAGTTCGAGCTGCTGAACTTCTTCGTGGTAAGTTGTCTACTGCATGAATTATGTACTGTATATGTGTCTTCATTTCTGTAATTTAACAGTGTTTAGGTACTCTTAAGCTTGAGATATTAAGTTTGTGCCTTCATCCCCAGTTCCCCACAAATGTTTGATTCTTGTGATGGAGTGCGTAAGCTAAGGCATCTAATAAGTGCATGGCACTAATGATCTGGAATCAACTGATTACTATTAGGTTTATTGTATCAATCAGGAGTATCAGTTAGAAATGAATTTTCAAAGAAATCCTCAAGGATCAACTGGTTTGCTGAAAATATGATAATTTTGCTACTACTGTATTCGTGTAAAAACCAAATGCTCGTAGGATTTTGTGGATCCTACAAAGTGATTACAGATAATAGTTTAAGTATATTCTTAACTTGAATATAATTTAATTATATTTTAGCAACTAGGTTGAAATAGGAGTGGTATTGTAATCACCTCTTGGTATTGTAATAGAATATTGAAATAGGAAAAAGGAATCATGAAATGAATTTATGGGAGTGCTCAAAGCACTGAGATAGGCCGCACCAATACAAAATTAGTCCATGCTGGAAAAGTAAAGAAAACATTCAGTATTGTTGAACATGATGGAAGAAAGGCAAGAAGAAAATAGGGTTATTCCTCAGAATATCAAGGAAGGATTTGTGCAAAACCTGGGCAGCGTAGTAAATAACCAGGGCAAACATCTGTGGAGGGTACAAGTTCAGTCTTTGTGCTGGTCTATTTGGCTCGAGAGAAATATAAGAATCTTCGAAAGTAGTGAGGATCCAATAGAAGAAGTGTGGGAGAAAATAAAATACAGGGCCGCTTGTTGGATAACAAGTCACAAAAAATTTAGGGGTTTTTTCATCTCAGATATTCAGAGAGACCTTAACATAGTTATGTAGGCCTGAGAGAAAGCATGTAAATTGCAGATGGGAAACCTCTTCCCATCCCATTGTAATCTTCTTTTTGGCTATCAATACAATCTCGTTTCTTATAAAAAAAAAGGGGGAAAAACTAGACGTACAAGTGTATTGAGTGATGAATTTTTGTTCCTGGTCGATTAAGCTCCACGTTTTCTCTTGCTACTTGTTGAAAGTCTAGATTTGGCCTTAGGTTGAAGAATGACAAATATTGAATGATACACCCTGTTATTCCCTTTTCAGAGTGGAGCTTTTTCATGCTATAGCTCCTATGCCATGAAATTTTAGTTCCCATTTGCCCAACCTTATTGCTTTTGGTCCTCGAAGTACACTTGTGTGCAGATGCCACACTCAAATTGTCTTGCTCCTCAATTTTTTTTTTTTTAAATAAATCATCAATCATAATATAAAAAGAAAAAGAGTCACAAGGAAGAGAAAGAGGAGGAGGAGATCACATGCCGATCACTCTCCAAACAAAACCAAATAAAACCAAAGCAACAAAGAGCCAAAACCAACAGTCAAGTCCAACAACTGAAAGAAGGAACAAGGTAGCTCGAAACGTGCTAACCCGGATCCGAGTCGTCAGACACATCACTCCATTTTTGACATGCCTCAAGACGCATGGCTTGCATGGCTGCATTCGGCGAACCCTGACAAATAATCCGGAACTTGGAAATTGCCACTGACGACAAATCCTTTTCAAACTGTTGAAGCTGACGAGCAGTAGAACGTGTCATAATAGGTTCCCGAGGGGGAGGCGCCGTCTTGAGGGGGGGGGGGGTTCTGCCAGATCCGAAGCAACATTTCCTTTATCGGCATGGTAACTGTCTGAATACTGCTGGGTATATCCCTCCGCATGGGATGCATGCTCAACGCTATCCATGTCTGTCAAGGCCTCCAAAGCCTCGAAACTATTCGAACAATCCGTATGAGCAACCAGGGCGAAATACAAAGGAGCAGTGACTAGCATCTCCGAAGATGACTGATCAGAGGTCGACCTGGGTGGAGCAGAGGTATCCATAGATGGGGGAGAAGCCGTATTGTCCGATGTACCGGAAGACCCACCAACGGGCCACTGCGATGCCGGCTTGTCTGGAGATGAGCGAAACGTACCCCTACGGTAATGACGGATAGGACCCCCCGGGAAATCAGGTCTACGATAGGGATGATAGAGATGACGCATGCTAATTGGAGGAATCTGAAGAGCCTGAGACGGCGAGGAGACGATAGCAAGCGTAGAGTCTGGAATGGTGCCGGTAGTGGGAGC
>JAUEKW010000049.1:470578-483031 GCA_032274785.1 Ajuga reptans
GTCGGAGCCACTGACGGTTCATTGTCAATCTAAAGACGACGATCTTGGATATCATACACTTTATAAATGGCAAGATTTTAATTGGAGTTTCAGCTCGAATATTATTCCATCGACTTTGTATTTTTGTCATTTCTGGTGGGGATCGAAAGACAAACAATTTGATGCTTTTTCAGAAAAATTGTTGAAATCTAACCCAAAATATTTGTGGTGGATAGCGAAGGGTGACGGTATTTACTTTACTGAGAACTTATACTACGGTGGTGGATACCTGGAGAAGGTGTATGATTGGAACAATTAGTAATGTTTCATCATAATTAATAAATATATATTACTAAACTTGGATTCCGCATTTTTATTTTTTTAGTTTTGTGATTTTTTTTAGGGTAACATTCGACATATATTAATTGAGCTGTCTGTGAGGACTTTTGTATAACTAAAATGATTTTGTGAACAAGAAAAAATGTTTTTGTATATTAAAACCATATGGGTTACTTTTATGTTCTTCATGGAATAGATTTATAATTGACAGATGTATAAGATATACGGGTAATAACCACGGGCTTAAGGTAAAATTAACTACGGAGAAATTGGGCCAGAATGATCCAGTTGGGCCGAAACCACATATGATTGATAAATGTATGGTTTTTTGGGCTGAATATGCTTATATTGCCCAATTTGTCCTCCGTAACAAAATAAGGCTCTGGCCTGCAAGGGCGTGAATCTTTTTTTTTTCTTTTTTTTTTCTTTTTTTTTATTGTGTTTTTTTTTTTTTTTTTATAATTGTGTTTATGTGTTTATATATGCAACAACGTTTGCATATAACACCGAAGGATTTAATTGACAAGATGTTAAGACACTTAAATTGGGGCTTTTTAGTCACTGCAACATTTTACTTTCTTAGTCGCACATTTTTTAACCTGACAATTATCTATCTAATAATAAATTTATGTGACTACTTGTAATAAAAAACGGTCTGCAAATTATTCAAAATCATTTCTATTAGTTTCATAATCAACTATCAAAACAATAATGAGAACACATATTTATACTAACACTAATTCTCATTTACACCAGGTGCACGGATCTAATCCGGATGCATAAACACTAATACTTTTTCAGCATGATACACTTTTCCAGAACAAGTAATACCTTTCAGTATAAACAGAAATATATTTTTATAAAAAATTACCGGATCTAAGATCAGTGCAATTGGTATCCAAGAGAACTACTCTTATACTAGTATGTCTACCTAGAAATCTAATAACAACATATTTAGCCTCTAAATAGATGAACATAAATAAAAGAAAATAAATCAAAAGATATCCTAACTAATAAATGATGAAATCAAAACATATCATAATCCTATTAGATAAAATATATCACAATAGTTCATTTTTATCCCCATATATTTTAGATGTTCCATCTTTTATTCCAACTTCATTAATATATGTTACATATATATATATGGTACATCACAAACAAACACGTGACACGTAGTAGTGATAGAGTGGTCTCGTCTGCTTTCCTATATTCACAGTTTATATATTCCATATTTCTTCCCACCCGCGTACACAAATTGCAGCATATATATCCAGAAGTCCAGAATCAAAATTCTGAATCGAAGTGAAAAAAGTTGATTCACAATTCGATCATACTCATACTTTCAAATATAAAACGAGAACCAATTAAACAATAAATAAGATAAGAAATAAAAGTGTTAAACCAATGCAAACTAATTGAAGAAATCAAAGAGTCTTAAGTCTACCTAGCAACATGGATGGAGTTAGAATTTCTTATCGAGAGGGGTAAAATAATTTTTTGAGATATTTATCAAAGTTTTAGAATTTAAGAATGGAAAAGTCCGTTCTTTAACTATAATTACATTATATATGTATTTACATAGTAGTTTTGTTAGAAATTTTGAAGAGGGCCGCCGCCAGCTCCGTCCTTAACCAACATTGATAAATGAATTTTAAGAATTAATTCTTGAAAAGAAAAAAAATAAAAAGATAAAAAAAATTGTCAGAAATAATTACAAATTGTCTCAGCAGGCGATTAGGTTATATGTCCAAGCTATAAACATGGAAGGTAAAGAACTGTTCTAACCTTCATAACTTAATAAGAGCAGTTAATCATCTACGTTTCTTTGGGCCTTTTTTCTTTGTCATCTATTGGGGCCGGCATATTGAGGTCCAAAGTGAGCCCAATTGCAAGCTTATCCGATTCTTCGGGCTCGGGCTCGGGCTCGAGCTCATCGACGGAGGCTTCTGGTGGAATGTTGAAGGACCTGATCATCGGGCCGGCTCCCCGGTGCTTCCTCATGTGTCCTCCGAGGGCCTGGCCCGAGGTAAACTCTGCGCCGCAGTGCGAACACACGTGGATTCTGGGAGAAGGCGATGACTTGGCGATGGAGAAGGTGGCCGTGGAGCCGCTGCTGAGCTGAAGAGAGAGAGAGTTTGGCGACGGAAAGTCTTCTTCGTCGTAAAATATGGTTACTTTTTTCTCGTTCTTCGGCTTCTTGTGGCTGGCCCGGTGGCCGCCGAGGGCCTGGAACGAAGAGAAAGACCGGTTACACGTCTTGCATGTGTAAACACACGCGCCGCTGTTGCCTGCTGCCCTGGTGGCACCACCGTAGGAGGTGGTGGCAGCTTCGTCATATCTTCTATCGAAATGGCCTTGGGACAAAAGGATGAGCCACCGCGCGGTGTTCACTTCCTCCGTGGTGGTGCTCTCCTCAGAAGAGGCGGAGGCGGAGGCGGAGGCAGCGGTTTCCTGAGGTGGTGTGATGGTGAAGGGAATAGGGGGGGAATGAGGCCGTTGTCTCTTCGTCCGCTTGCCTTTCGCGACAGCCGAGATATCTATATTCTGACCTGCGGGCGCCGCACCCACTTCCTCCACGGACACCTCCATACCCTCGTTCACCGCCACCACCGCCACCATATGGACCGGAAGGCGCAATACTTTGTGTTGTTTTGTTTCACTTTCTAGAGATGGAAGCAGAGAGAGAAAATAGGGGGAGAGAGAAAATAGGGGGAGAGAGAAAATAGGAGGGAGGTGGAAGTTTATAGTGTGGGGTGATGGTTGTAGTGTAACATAATTAGTGAATGTAAGAGGTCTTGGAAAGTCACATATTTATATGAGAATTTTTTGCACCAAATATAGGCAATGAGATTGTGTATTAGTGACATGTTATACTAAAATTAGGTAAAAGGTTGTCATAAATTTCACTAGCTTAGTAAATACACAAGTTTGGGTTATTTCTATTGGACTAATTTATATTAAATTGAGCCCAAAGTCTTATGTTTCTTTTATAAGGATACAGAACATAGGATATGCATGTAATAATATATCATGTAATATGTAATAAATATACAAACATAATCAACAGTTCTGGTCTCACTCTTAGGTGGCTCGACGTTCAACGAAAACAGACGTTGTCCTCGCGGGTATTCTGAACGATCCAGAAGCCGGGTCATAAGTCGAGCCCTTGACAATGTGATCGCTTGAATTAACCTGCAACAAGAATACCCTACCCGCTTAGATGGAGACACATTTTTTAAACTGTCGTATTAAGAGAACGAATAAAAACCTGTGCTGGGTGCAGTTGTAGAGCTTTTCCCCTCAAAGATGGGGTGGTGAATGTGACATCGGTTGGACAAGCATTGATTAGAACGACGATGTATGAGTAGCTGTGACCACAAAACACACAACATCGTTAATTTATATAACCGAATTGCGGGTTAATGAAGTTGTACAAAAGCATATGGTGACGACTAACATGAGGTCCAGCTGAGAAAGCCCTGGAATGCCTTCGTGGCCGTCTTCAATGCTCATGACAATCACGCCAGGGATCGATGATGGACCGGTGTTGTGAAATCGAACCCTTTCCTGGATAAAGAAGTGAAAAATTTAAATAAATAAAGGGAAAATGATGACTTTACCCTGCTCTAACCCTGTGGAAACAATGGTTACTTTCGTTTTCTTTTTCTTTTTTTTTTTTGTAAAAAAAGATCGTCTCGTCTGACCTGAATTGCATTTGCTGAACGCAAACGGAAAAGTGGGGAAGAGTATCTGATACTAATAAAGGTACAGAAGTTGTCGAGTGCTGCAATGATGTGATTCTTTTGAGGCTTAAAGGCTGGATCTCCCAATCGCGTTTTGATTCTGAAGAGAACAGGAAAAGGAGCCACATAATACGAAAGAGATATTTCATTGTGCAGGAGTAATTTCGTACTAGAACTTGATCCTATGAACATGTTAACAAGAATCAGGATTTAAGAGAAATGATGCTTACAGTGGCCAAATTCGCTCGTTTTTTTCTTTTGGAGGAAGACCGACCCCCCAATTATTAGAGCTGTAGCTGAAGTCTAACCTGAAGATGAATTTGGAGTACGAAATCATTTCAAGTAGAAAAATGTACATGATTAACAGTTTTAAGGCATTCGTGGCATCCTATGATTCGAGAGAAGTCATCAAATTGCACTATATTCAGAAAACTGGGAAAATTCTTCTTTTTGTGTTTGTGTGTGTGTGTGAGCTCGCGTGCGCCTCCTTCATTATCAGAACTTAGTAAGTATAATTTAGTATTCATGAATTACCTGTTGAACCAATCACCAGAATTATACGAGTCACGATCTAGTGATTTTGAGCGCAGAATCTCATCACCAGCATGAAAGAAAGGTATTCCCTACAATAATGAAATCAATATAACATTTAGCTACGGGCACGCAGGTATACAGGCTCGTATCACTTTCAGGAACAACATTTAGGCAAACAAGTATTGTTCATGAATTAATATCGCGATACATAATCGGGTATTATAAATAATATAGGATAGAAAGGCAAACCTGGGAAAGCGCAATTAAGCTGGTAGCCAAATGGTTCATCCTACATCTTGCATCCACGGAGATATTTACGGGAGTCTATACATATTAAGAGTAGTGTTAAGTACTATATCAGGGCATGAACTACTGCACAAACAATAGACGAGAAGAGTTACCTTTAAACTCACGATGTCAAACAAGGTCTCGTTATCATGAGCAGAGACATAATTCACCTAATTCCATAAGATTAAACAAATAATGAAGATGCAAACGGCTTTATTTCCACAGAAGCTTGCACATTGAGAAGCTCCCCAAAGAACAGATTTACAAAGAAAAAGAATCGAGCATAATTGTGGTTCTCACTGTTTCTAATGGGGATGAAGCGTAGGCAACAGGTACACCATCATGCAATAAGATTTCACATCCTTTAACCTGTTTACAGGCAGAGGAAATGACCCATGATATTGTGAGAGATGCAGTTGAAAAAAGTGGGCAACTTATATTTTTGTCGTAATTGTGTTAGCTTTGTAAGTTTGATGTTTTGTTCAAGCAAAATTCCTCTTTTCAATCTATATTTAGAGCTATGCAGGTTGTTATAAGCCTGAAGCGGCGTTTCTATATTTGATGAAGTAATTCGGCAAATTCAATCGTAGTTTATGGAAGCTACGCTTTTACCTCTTGACCCTCATGGTTGGTTAACACGAAGTCCTTCAGGTTAGCAGCCATTCCAACCTACATTCCACTCCTAATCCGTAAAATAAAATATTTAACCACATTTACATTAATTATCTTTTTATATAACAATGTAAGGAAGATTTCAAAGAAATATTTACTAATAATTACAACATTACCTGGATGTGATCCTTGGATACAGCAAGCATAGACTCTACTGTGGATTTGCTTCCGTGGTCATGATCGTTAGGCTGAAAAGCAAAGAAAAAAGTGTGTAAATATTAAAAGAAATTATTTGAACAAAAATAATAAATTCCAACATTTGTTAACAATTTCACTCTAGCGAAACAGTATTCATTGATGCGGAAAATGAAGAGAGTGAATAACTTTTTTTCTCAAAGCAAATAAAGATTACCTCCAAAGACAAACCTGTTACGAATCCTTGTTGAAGTGGATGTCCAAATGGAGATCCGCCAAGCATTGCATCTCGTATCCGGTCATTGAAGCTGAATGCATCTCTCATTATTATTTATTAGCTAAATCAAAGAGTCAGACTATTTCTTTTTAAACCCTATTATCAACTGTATTTTCTTTTTACATTTCGAGGAAGATTTGAAAATATATAATCATAATGAAATTTACACCTGTTTCCAGGACAAGAAAAGAAGCACTGAAATGCGATATAGGAAGTAAATTTTAGATATGATTCACAAAATGCTGCAGCTATGTCGTTTTCTCATAAAATATAGTTTGTTTTCGATTAGATGTCGCCTCAGATAACTCTACAAGTTGGGTAAAAACTTGGTACCTTCCAATTCCAGTTCCCGGAAGGTTGAACTGTGATGCATTTACACCACGCCCGTTTTTAGCCACTTCTCCGAAGTTCCATCCTTCACCATATCTGTATAAAGAAATGCTACAATATTCAACACAAGGAAATGGAAGATATATATGCAGCCTAATACACTTAGAGCAAAATGATGATGTTCGTAAAACAAGGAAATGAATATTTTGCCCCGGTACTTTCAATTTTTTTCCACTTTTGCCATGTGTACTTTAATTTCTACTTTTTTATACTTTTGCTTTTGCACCATCATTGTAAAGGGAAAGGGGCAAAAGCAAAGAGAGAAAACGAGGGCAAAAGTTGATAAACATAGAAGTGCAGGTTGCAAAAATATAGAAAGCAAAGTACGAGGGGCAAACGAATAGAGCCTAAAGTTCAGGGGGAAAAGGGTAGAAGAAAAAAAAGTGTAAACCAAAATGTGTGTGTGTGTGTGTGTGTGTGTTTTATTTATTTATAAAACAGAAAACAATTCAGAATCCCATGCTTACATATAGATACTAGAACTATCTAAACCATCATTCTGTTTCGATAAACTCTGTAGCCTGCTTTTGGCCTTTATCTGAAGTTGAGATGCAGTTAGAATGTGTTTCTCATAGAAATCAATAATCGAGATAAAAGTCTTCTGACAAGGAGGGAGTATGTGGAACGTAACTCATACCATAGCACGCTTCATTATATGACCCATAAGGTCAAAGCGAAATCCATCAACCTGCAATACAGATAATCACAAGAAATGTCAAAAGAAGAATATCGTAGACATTAACGATCATATCTATTGTGATATGACTACATAACGGTCCTAAAGGATGCAATTTGGTGAAACCTTTTCGAGATTATTTTCCAGTTAGACAAGAGAAGGAGAATCTCATGTAATGGGTGAGGGTATAATATTGATTTTTCTTGTTTCGACAAGAAGCTTACGCGGATAAATGCATTTGACAATAACCTAAAAACAAAGACATCTCCTAGTGAAGGTAGTTACGAATTACACGTTTCAGTATATCTTAGTACAGCATTGTTCAGAGCTTTATGAGAAATAAATTATCAGTGTTGAAACAAAAAAAGTAACCTTGTAGTTGGCAGCCCAGTGCCACAAGTCATCAACAATCAACCGTTCAACCATGTAATGCTCGCTAGCCGTATTGTTTACGCATGTACTATTCTCAATAAAGCCATCAAGGTTCCTTCGAAGGTAGTAACCTGGAACAATCTGCAATATTTGGTGTTACGAATATAGACGAGCAGCCAAGATGGTGAGATTTTTCGCAAAGTTAGATACATCTTTTATGCATATCATGAAAAGAAAAAAACATAAACGAGAAACCTTAATTTTTTGAGATTTTTATTGCATGATAACAACAATAAAATGATTAAGGTTAGCAACCTTGTCTAAGACAGAGTTGTCATCATAGGGTCCGCTTGCATGTAAATGGTTGTAAACGACATCCAACACAACACGAAGACCAGTTCGGTTTAGTGCCTGCCATTAAAAAATCCTCTTTAATAGACCTCCACCTCATTAAGTAGTATAAGCAAGAACACCTCCAAATGCTCTGCTTTCACAAATGAAGTTATGCTGAATGTCGTAGTCGATCAAAAATTTACCTGCACCATCTTGCGGAACTCAATTATGCGGGAGGGTCCATTAGGATTACTTGCATAGCTTCCTTTTGGGACTCCCCAGAGAACTGGATTATAGCTTTTTATCCACCAAAAGAGTGATAAACAAATAAAATTAGTTGAGAAGCATAAAAACACAGAATGTCACTTGGATTATGACTCAGGGGACTATATCTCACCCCCAGTTATAGCCATCGACATTCTGGATGGCTGTGATGCAAGCCTGTTGTTCTTCAGAGTCGGGTGGGAACGATCTGAGCATCTCAAAATCTGTTGAAGGCATTGCATCACTCACAGGAAAAGTAAGATAAACGATGGAAAAAAACTCAGACAGCAAAAACAAACCAATAGAATCAACATGAACAATGATTCCATACCTACATTCTGCCATTTGCTCTTGTCATCATCGACGGCAGCAAATTGGTAGGTTGGCAACAGATGAACGTGAGTGATACCGGCATTGGATAACTTTCTAAGATGAAGCATTCCAGCCGAGTCCTTCAAGCAAAAGCAAACTATAATATTAACGTGAAAAGAAATTAAATATTGTAAGAACTTGAAGATGGTGCAGGAAAGAGAGGAGCCGAATGCAAGAAGCTGGTCAAGAAGACTACCGGGCAAGTAAAGGCGAGGTAGCCACCGCAGAAATCAGATGGAACAGTGTCATCATAGGCACTGCAATGAAAGAATAATGAGATCAAGCATCTTGACGTTGCATCTTACAATCTCGGACAGAAAACAGAGGAGTCGAGAAAATTCAGATGAGTATTCAATACACAATTCGACAAAGGAATGGAAACAAAGAAGATTTTCTTGAATCAATATTTACCTGAAGTCTCTTACATGCAACTCATAAATACTGACATCACAAAATGAAAGCAGATTTGGTTTTTCATCTGCCAAACGATCCCATGATTCCGGTTTCAAAGCCTCAGAATCAACATTGACAATCAGGGTTCGTCTTCCATCAGCTGACAGCCTAAGGAACAAACAGGTGCAAGCATGTTAAGACAAAAATCCTTCACTATTTTCAACAATCCATCATGTAAAAATATAACTAGGAAGTACCCTCTTGCATATGGATCATTTGCAATACATTTTTCAATTTTCAACGTGCTCGGATGGTACACGCAGACTTCATAGACGTAGTAACAGCCCTCCCAAGTTGCTGGCCCTTTAGCACTCCAAACTCCATTCGACTCCTCAAGCGGAACAACTTCTAAAGGATCTCCGCCTTCAGATTCTCCATAGATAAGCACACGAACATTCTGTTTGTATCATAAAATAATCCAGACACACAGAGTGAATGAGAGCCCAAAATGGAATAGTTGAAGCAGGAAAGAATTAAAAAATATATATAATAATGTATTAACTTGTGCAGTGGGTGCCCAGAGATACAGAGAAACGGCTTCAGACGAAAAATTTGTGCCAAGTGGACCATCATAAGAGAATTGTTCATCTATGACTCCTGGTAATTGCAGGCCAGTAATTCTGGTGCATTCCCCTCGAGCTGCATAAGTTAACAAGTCAACCAAACAAGTCCATGAATGATTTTGCAACAGAAAATATAAGACGAAGTTTTAGAGAGAAAATATGATGTAAATTCCAGCAGCTAAAGTTGACATAAACTTACTTATGTGGAAATGCTTAAGTTGATCAACAATGCGACGGGGAGGAATTGAAAACAAGCTTATAGAAATGTCAAATTATATTGTAAAGTACTACTGTGCTGATTCCTGATATGTTAACACATTGTAGACGACTAACGAGCCCCTCTATGAGATGATAAATTAGGAAGCACAAATATTGCACTTACAGCTTAAAGCAGCAACAGCCAATTGGTATTTAAATAAACTTTTGACATCTACAGCTGGAGGGACTTGGAAGGGCTTGAAATCTCGGATATGAGGAAACTTTTCGAGTACCTAACAACATAGATAATCATATTCTGCAAATGAGATGAAACCATTAATAAGGGTCTCACATGTTCTGGAAGCCTTTCTTTGCCTATTTCAAGCTCAATTTTAACGTCATATCCTGTTTGCACAAGGAGAGAGCATTAGCTTGTTCAAACAGAATGCATATAACGCTATATTATTAGTAATGTGGAAACCTTTAATTTCGCCATTTACTACAGAGAGAGTAGCATTTTTACTGCCGTAGAGACAGTATGACCCGTCCCCAGAGTCCACATTCCAAGCAACTATTTCTTTACTGACCCAAAATGCTCGAGAGTATAACAAGCTGTCCTGCAACGATGAAGACAAGACGCTTTCTGACCAGGAAGAAAACCGGAAATGAAGTAAAACGGTAAATATTTGGTGAGCAATCACAACGGCCATTTCAAGTTTCTGTTTTGCCACTGGCCCTTGCTTAGGAGTATTAAAACAGTAGCTCCTAGTGGTTTTAAATTGTGTTTCAGCAATTTCATGATCTTCTTTTTACTAACATAAGAATAACTCAAACAATGACATGATATCACATAAAAACAGCGAAAAGACAAACATTTAAATAAACCGTCATGTCAATACCATTCCATATGATGAGAGTTACATTTATCATAAAAATATTACATTTGATTTAAAAAGTATTACTTTGGGATAAAACAGTTTTTTACTAATCACACTTTTTATGATAAAAATAACCCCATCTTATGGGGAGACGGTCTTACAATCAACCTAAAATAAGAAAAATAAGGTGTGGCAATCCCTACCCCGACACGGTCAGATTAAGTGAAATAAACCCGAAACCCGCCCGAGCAGAACACAATTAACCCGATTCTGACACGAATCCACCCAAAATCGAGCAGAACCGATAATCTGAATTGCCACCCTTGGCATACTTAAATTCTGGCTAAAGAAAACAATGAATTTCACTACAACAAGAAACTAATTTGCTGTCTCATAAATCCTGATTATGCCCTAATTCATGGAATTCACTCTTTCTAAATGTGCCCTATGTCCATCACATTTTATCCAAAATTTGCATTTTCTTTTTAAAGCACAGAGACCATTCAAAGCACTATTGCCAAAATTAGAGCAAAGCAACGTACATTATTACTTAACAGGCATGAATAGTAGAATATGAAGAGAGACCTGAAGAGAAGAGGAGGAAGCAGTGGGGCCCTCATCAATGGCCATGGCTGACGTACACCGGAGTTTAGAGGAAGAGTTACGGTGGAGAATGTGGTGGCGGTCACCGAGTCTTCTCCGAGTCAAACTCGTCGGAAGGGGGAGAGAATGGAGAGGAAGATGACTGGAGTTGTGGGGAGTGGACAGAAAGACAGGGGATGAACGGAAAAGTGACATTTTCAAGTTACGGTTGAAATTCGTTCTCTGTTTTTGTGAGGGTTTAACGCCAAAAATATAAAATAAATGGTTATTTATCGACCATAGAGGTAGGGGTGTAAACGAGTCGAGCCGAGCCGAATACTGGCAGGCTCGAGCTCAAGCTCGACCAACATAATCGAGGCTCGAGCTCGACCGAGTTTAATTTTTTCAAGCTCGAGTTCGACTCGGTATGTACTCATTGAGCTCGAGTTCGGCTCGACTCTGCTCGATTTATATAAAAAACTAATAAAAAATCATTAAAATCACTATTTATTTTAGAATTAATTTATTTTTATAATTATGTCAATTATAAAAGGGTAAACTAGTAATTTAATACAGGCTCGATTAGGCTCGCGAGCATGTAGAGCCGAGTATCAATGAGCTCGAGCGCGAACTCGAGACCTATTCGAGTAGCTCGAGCTCGAGCTCGACTCGTTTATCTCGGGCCGAATTTGATCTTTTTTCGAGTCGATCCCGAGTAGCTCACGAGTTGTCTCGGCTCACTTACACCCATGGTTGTAGAAGTCGTTAGGCGCTAGCTAGACGGTGGAGTGGGGACTAGCGACTAATCGGGGCTTATGCATCAAGAAATAAACGTAGGCGGCCAATAGGGGCCTAGCGCCTAGTCGGGAATTAATCGAACCTAGTCGAGGAGTTTTGCAACAGAGCTTACACCCCTACATAGAGGTGTCAAAATCGGTATGATCGGTTCGATATTTTTAATGAATCGGGCCATATAGCTCTTAATTTAAAGTATTATCAAACTCGATACGATGAATTAGTAATCCAACGTGCTGCATATCGTCCTGATAATCTTAGTATATTTTAAAAAGATTGACTGAATCCATTAATTTTCAGCCTCATAAAATTTCACACAGAATCAGGCGAGTCGAACATGTATAATGTTAACCCCATGAACTAGTCTGGCTGGACTGCGCGAATCAGTCCACGTAAATAGTTGGATCAGTGACTGTGGATTCAAATAATTTTGGAGAGGGCTAGGAGGAGACAGATTTTGTTTATTCTTTATATTAGCACTAATAATTATTATAAGAATGTATATATTATATATATACTGTAACAATAAATTTATATTGTCTGCAATTAAAACAAACAAAAAGAATTGTACAAAATAATTTATTGAAATAAATAATTTTGGGTTACA
>JAUEKW010000049.1:492457-514156 GCA_032274785.1 Ajuga reptans
AGATTGTAGGAAAAATCACTTATAAGTAAAAGTAGATAGTGTTTGAGATAAAAGTGTTTTTAACTAAAATAATAAACTAAAAGCTGCAAAAGCAAGTAAAAATAACTTACAACTTTTGACCAAAACCTACTTTTTTTAAGTAGAAGCAGTTTTTCAAAAATACCTAAAATGACTTTTCTAAAGTTAAAAGCCAAAAAATTGCTTTAAATAAACGGATAAAAAGACCACCTATATCTAAGTCCACGAGAATTTGGAAGCAGTTGATTGCCTGTATGACTGTCTGTAACCTTTGGCTCCATTCTAATTTCTGACATAGAATAGGAACTATACATTCCTCACATACTATTTGCACAGCAATTATACATTTTTAAATTAAAAAATGTCTTAAAAAAAATTGAGTTTGATCGAGGTCGAGCTCGTTAGTACTCGACTTAGATCGACTCGTTTACACCACCTCCAATTGGACTTGGGATAGAAGATCTGAATTGAAAATTTGGTGACAACCATATAAACAGACAAAACAGTCCAAGAAAGAGAGTAAAAAAATATGTCTCCATTATTATAGAATAATGTGGGAATAAACGAAGACGGCAACTCAACGCAGGTCTCAACAAAAATTGCAATTCTTTCTTCTTCTTCTTCTTTTTGTTTTCTTCTTTTTCCCTCTCTCTCTGTTGAAACATTCTCCTCGAAGTCGTGCCGGCCACAATGTTGGAACGTTCACCAGATCACTTCCTCACACACTACACACAGTCCCTTTCTCTCTCACTAAAACTCTCAACGTGAGAGAGAGAGAAATCTTTGTTCTGCTGCTGGCTTCTCTTTTGGTGTGTAAGAAAAAATGGCGTCTTTGGGCAATGTAGGAAGAGCTGCTTTGCACAAGTCTGAGAGGCCCCCTTCGTCTTCTTCTACAAGTAATGCGGCGTCGTCTTCTGTGAGAAACAATGGCGGTGGTGCCAATAAGAAACCTTCCATGTCTAATTCTAGACGCTCTGTCACTCCCACATCAAGAACTCGCTCTCTCCCTCTTCATTGTGATCCAGGTCTCTCTATCTCTCTGTGTGTGTTTGCCAATAAGAAAGGGAATGGTGGGTGTGATTTTCTTGCTGTTGTTTTGGTTTTGGGTAACAAGAAACTTGAATGGTGTGGTTCAGTTTACTGGGTATGAGATGGTAATTAGACCTAATGCTTCGCCGTTTTCGGTTTTTTGGCTATTAACTGAGGAAAGATAAGATTTTGATAAGCAAAATTGAATCTTTTGGCTAAAAATAGGAACCTGCATTCTTGATTTTAGATGATGGTATGAGAACCAGAATTAGCACTGTTGAATTCCTTTTGGTTGAATTCTAAATCATCAGGAATTTTAGTAGGAATTATAGAAATTTTAAGATGACAAAATTTAATTTTGTACTCCTGTTTCAACATGATATGATTTGGCATATTTTTTTCCTGTTATTTTGCTAACTTGTGTATATATTGCACCTACATGAATTGGCAGTAATTGTAATGTAGTTGGAAGAATGAAAATCTCGAATGTTTGAACTTTTTGGGCATTAGTTGTATGCGAGGACGGATCTAGGATTCTGTTCCAAGGGAGGCTAGATTCTTTTCGTTATAATACACAGAAAGGGGACAAAATTTTACGATCAAGGGGGGTGAACTCTGGAAAAGTAAGGGGGATAAAGTTGCATATATATTAAAAAAATGGAAGTCCAAGCCCCCCTTGCTGTATGGACAGATGGAATCACTTTATATCTTTTGTTTCTACGTCATCTCTCTGATTCCTATTTAAGTGGATTTTATGCATTAATGTGATTAGTTTCTCTTTTGCAATTACGAAGGCCTATGGCTCTATATAGTATCTTCATGCCGTCTCTAGATTTGCCAACCGAACAAAAAAATGAAACAGTAGCACACTGGCGATTGTCATTGAACTGTTAAAAAACTGTTATATCTTGACAAAAGGCGATGTTTGATGTTAGTAGTATAAAACTTCTGTGATCATATCTTAAAGACACAATTTGGCTGTTATAGATTTGATATATGCCTGTTTTATCCATGTCATTAGAATCTGAAAGAGTCAGAGTTGCTGTCAGACTTCGACCTAAAAATGCTGACGATCTCTCTGATGCCGATCATGCTGACTGTGTGGAACTTCAGCCAGAGGTATGCTACACATTTTGCCAAGTCTCTGTTTTTTTTCCATATTTTAATATTGATTGCTTTTCATTATATGCTGCAATGGGTCTTGTTGTTCCCTGATCTTCGTCTCCTCTGACCATAACGTCATGGTATTTGACTATTTGCACCATTGTTACTAATTACTGGACTAATCAAAGTGTTTGCTATTATGCAGCTCAAGAGGTTAAAGTTGAGAAAAAACAACTGGAATTCTGATTCTTACAGATTTGACGAAGTATTTACTGAAAGTGCTTCTCAAAAGCGTGTTTATGAAGAAGTAGCAAAGCCCGTCGTTGAGGCAAGTTGGGTAGTCGTATATTATTTTATCAAGACTTCACTTTTTTATCCTTTATTATTTTTATGGGAATTTCACTAGATAAAACTACTTTTGTTTTTTGTCATTATTTATCAGTTATACATGCATGTTGATACTAACCTACATCTACTGGTCAAGAAAAACAATTCTTCTTTCAATTTTGTACACTTCATTTTAACAAATTTGTTTGTGTTTGAACTAGATATGAAGAGGTATGTAAAACGTGTTTTGATGGTACAATAATTTCTAAAGGTACTTTGGTTTACGTTTGCAGAGTGTGCTTGACGGGTATAATGGCACAGTGATGGCGTATGGACAAACAGGCACCGGCAAGACTTACACTCTTGGCAAGCTGGGTAAAGAGGACGCATCTGAGCGTGGAATAATGGTTAGAGCTCTGGAGGACATATTAGCAGCCACATCTGCATCGGATACCGTTGAAGTCTCTTATTTGCAGGTAGTGACATAATGATTTGCAATCTTTGCATCTTTATAAGAAACTTCATATATCACATTGTATATGCATACACACATAAGTCTATTTACGTTGCCAACAGTTGTATATGGAATCGCTTCAAGATTTACTTGCCCCTGAAAAGATAAACATTCCGATTGTGGAGGATGCCAAGACGGGAGAAGTATCAGTGCCTGGTGCTGAAATATTTAAAATACGAAATCTTGATCACTTCTTAGAATTATTGCAAGTTGGAGAAGCTAATCGTCACGCAGCTAATACAAAGATGAATACAGAATCGTCACGTAGCCACGCCATCCTCATGGTACGTATAACAAGATCTTAACCGCACAGACCTCAGTATTACATTATGTGGATGGCTACTCTAATTCTTTTATAGGTTTACATTCGTAGAACTGCACATGAAAAAGAAGAAATAGATCAACAAAAAGATGTTATGGCAGGCAGATACGGACAACATGTGCCGACTATTCGTAAAAGCAAGCTACTGATAGTTGATCTTGCAGGATCTGAGAGAATAGACAAATCAGGTTTGCTTTCTACAACTTGGAACTGAATTTCCTTTTCTTGAATTTCATCATTTGTGGGTCTTTCTTGTTGAAACACTGAAGTCTTATTTCAAAAAAAGGCTTATGGGACTGATTTACTTCAATTTGTGACCATGATTTATTTCTTTAGATCTTTGTTTTTGTATTTTCATTGTGAGTTTCTCTGTGTGATGTTAACCGTTAACGTAATCGGTCTTTCCTTATTTCAGGGAGCGAAGGCCACTTGCTTGAGGAGGCCAAATTTATCAATCTCTCTCTTACATCTCTAGGGAAGTGTATAAACGCATTGGCTGAAAATAGTCCTCATATACCGACTAGAGATTCAAAATTGACAAGATTGCTTCGCGATTCATTTGGAGGTTATTTCTTTTCCTTTTATTATTCGATTGTTGCGCTTCTTTAGTTTTGTTGTTTTGTTTGTTCTAATCTTAGTCGCTGGAGCATTATTTTGTGTACAATGTGGGTAGGCTGAAGTATCAAATTCGATTCGTAAAAGATATTCTGCAGCCACGAGTTCATAAGATAGAAGTTATTTCCGATTGTCTTCTCAGATCTGGAATTTGCATTAGAATTCTGAAACTAAGTACTTGAACTGCCGAAAGACTTCCAGAAATAGCTTGGTTTTGGATATAACATTTAAAGCAAAGGCATATGCGTTATGTTAGAAGAGCATTTCATGAAAAGATGTTACTAAAAATAACATTATTCCATCTCTAATGTTCAACAGGTTCTGCAAGAACTTCACTCATAATAACAATCGGGCCATCTTCTTGTCATCATGCTGAAACTGCAAGTACTGTAATGTTTGGACAGCGGGTGAGTCAAGTTTGGATTTCTTCTTCCTGCTAATATTTCTGAACTCATGTGATTATAAGTATTAAAATATGTGTTTGATTGATTTCTGCAGGCCATGAAAGTTGTAAACATGATAAAGTTGAAGGAAGAGTTCGACTACGAAAGCTTATGCAGGAAGCTGGAGACTCAAGTCGATCATCTTTCTGCAGAGGTTGATCGACAACAAAAATTGAGGGAGAATGACAAAAATGAAATGAAGAAACTGCTTAAAGAATTTGAAATTTCTTCATCTGAAGCAGAAAAGCGTTTTGCTGCTAGGTCTGAGGTACTTGTTTTTGTAATCCTGTTTGCTTGTGAATACTCTCTCCCTCTCTCACGCACACACACCCACACACACGTGCACATGTTTTTAGTTCTCAATATTGCCTTAGCCTGACATTTGGACTGCAGTTATTAGAGAAGGAGAATTGTCAATTAACGTCAAAAATGAAAGAATTATTACGAGAATTGGATAACCAGAAAGATCAGAACAAATTATTACTTGATGAGATTACACGCCTGGTAACGAGCGTCAAGGATATCAAGGTACAGTAAATTTTTCACTTCTTGAAGTTCAATATGGTTTATTCGGGTAGAAACTAGACACTATGATTGTGGCTTATACCAACTTATGCCGTTTATTAATTCTAGTGCTTGGAGGAAGAAAACACGCATTTGGAGTCGAAGTTGAATGATGCTATGAATGATCTCAAACACCAGAAAGATCATAACAAGGTTTTGCAAAACGAGGTTTCATGTCTAGAGATGACTTTAGAGCTCAACAAGGTACAGAATAAAATGTAAAAAGTCCTATGCTAAATTTAATTAGTTTACACTTCAAAAGAGGTAATGCTATTTGTTTCATTGTTAGTAGCAAAAGCAGGTAGAGGACTTGACATACCAGAAAGTTATTGCGGATACGACCCAAATGTATGAGGCAAAAATTGCCGATTTGATGAAGCAAGTCGAAGATAAGAATGGTCATAGTATTAGTACCAAAGAAGAAACAGAGAGGATGAAGAAGCAAATATCTGATATTCAAGTGCTGTTGGAGGTGATTACTACATATCAAGCACTGAACATCTTTCTAAATTTAACTCGCCGCATAATATTAAGGTCTCATGATTTATAATGGTGTTTCCTTGTAATGATAACACAGTATCTATCTCATATACTCTCTGTCTTCTTTCACCTAACAGCAAACTCAGGCTGAAAACTCCAGATATCGCAAAGTACTTGCAGATACCACTAAGATGTATGAAGATAGAATAGTCTCTTTAAATCACCAGCTTGAAGATGAGCATGCATGTGCGGAAGAAGTTGAAGAGGAATTGAATTTTACGAAAAAGCTTCTAAGCGAGTATCAGAACTCATCCCAGGTGAAGTGTATTTGCGTTTTTCTAGAGCAGATAATACTAGGGAGATATTTCCTACGTCTTAAGGAAAGCCTCCAAATTTCGCTTCGTTCTGAATCTTTGTCATACTTTTTACCTGACTAACCAAATGAATACTTAAAGGTGTCTTATAACAATATTGGAGTATAAGCAGTCAGCTAATGAGTGTCAAAGAATTTGTTTTTATAAAATATCGTTCCAATGCGTCAATATGGCTTTTTAGTTGTTATATATCCTTCATTAATCAATTTTTTTCTTTTTCTTTTCTCTATTTTAGATTAGTGCAGGGAAAGAGATGGACGAGCTTCGAACGAGATTGCAAGAGATGCATAAGCTGCATGAGACCACTGCCAATGAGCTTCGAAAATTAAGCACAGAAAATAAGAATCTAGAATCAGAAAAGGTACGTGTGGCACACTACAATATGATATACCAACTTTTAATTTCTTTTTTTTTTTCAACAAAACACACTAAACATGAAAATTACAAGGATTTTACATTTTCATTGATCTGATAGTGGTAATGTACTAATGTACTCGTTTTGCTAATCTTTGATCGACTAAAATGATCATCAGACAGCCTTGAAAAATGAACTTGATGCTGTGAGACAAACACTGCGAGAAGTTGAAAGACGAAGAAAGGAAGCTGAAACCGAGCTGCATAACATAATGAAAAGCGTTCCGGAAAGTGAAGATGGGTTTGAGGTGAATGAAGTTTCGTCATATCACAATTTACTCTAACCATTCTTGATATGAGATTTTATACCTCAAACTTTTGCAGGAAAAAGTATCTTACATGCATGAAAGTATAACCAAAACACCTTCAGATTTACGCAATCCGCAAAGTTCCCACAAGTCTAACCGATCAAGAGAAACCATTGTCAGCCAAAGGAATACCATCTCAAAAATTTGTGAGGAAGGCAAGTTCTTGATTTCTTCTTCTTCTTCCATTTAAAATAAAAAATAAAAAATAAATAAAAGTAATAACTGATCTCGTTTTGTTACACAGTTGGTCTCCAGAAGATATTATCATTGTTGGAGTGTGGAGATTTAGATGTCCAAACTCATGCTGTGAAAGTTGTCGCAAACCTTGCAGCAGAAGGTATATCAAGATATTCGAGTTGAGCTGTATTTGAATGCCTGCTACATTAATGTAATTTTATAAGGCAAACACTTAAATAAGACCGTCTTATGGATCCCTTTCTATAAAACGGGGAGTTTCTTTTATCATAAAAAGTGTTGTGCTTGATGTAAAAGTGTTACTTTGAGTCACCTTATACAAAAACAATAATTTTAAAAAAAGTAACAGTTTTTTGTGATAAAAGTAATAGTTTTCATGAAAAAAGTAACTCCCGACTTATGGAAGACAGTCTTACAAAAGTGTTTCTCATTTTATAATTTGTGTGGGTCGATTTTCGTGTGAAAACGTGATATTTTGACTCCCTTGCTGCCTTCACATTCTTCAAGTGTACTAATATTGACTTGGGATCAAGATTTGTTTCTGAATAAGTGTTCCTAATTTCAGATATGAATCAGGAAAGAATTGTCCAGGAAGGTGGTTTGGATGCACTGCTCACATTAGTCGAATCATCGCAGAATACAACAATTCTCAGGGTTGCTTCTGGTGCCATAGCTAACTTAGCAATGAATGGTACCCCTAAATCGAGACTTGCAATCCCTTTTCCTTTTATGTTTCGATTCAGTAAAACTTATACAATATTTGTCTTCTTTAGAAAAGAATCAAGGTTTAATTACGAATAAAGGAGGCGCTAAACTTCTTGCAAATGCTGCCTCCAAAACCGATGATCCTCAAACTCTTCGGATGGTTGCTGGTGCTATTGCAAATTTATGTGGAAATGGTAAGCCATGCTCTTTTTTTTGGTCTGATTTCCTTGAGAAGTTATTTGCCTTAAATGACTATAAAGACCTCCTCCGAATATCAATCACAGAAAAGTTACACGCGGTTCTGAAAGAAGAAGGAGCCATCAAAGCTCTCCTGGGAATGACAAGATCAGGCAACACCGACGTCATTGCTCAGGTTGCTCGCGGATTGGCCAACTTTGCCAAGTGTGAGTCGAGGAGGATCATCAAAGGTATCACAAATCCAACGTCGTCTTAGATACTAATCTCTAAATTTTCTCCAACACGAAATCTAAATAATTCGTACTTTAGGCCATTGGAGAGGCCGTTCGCTTCTGATGGAAGATGGAGCTCTGTCATGGTTGATTGCTAACTTGAACACTACTTCTGCTTCAACAAGACGACATCTTGAACTTGCTATTTGCCATTTAGCGCAAAATGGTAAACTTTTATCTTCTTTTTCGTCGTGTGTTATACTGACATGGTTAGTTCAAGTAAGCCTGATTCTGTACATATTACCATTTGTAAGTTTAGCGAATAACATATATACATGGTTGGTTTTGCAGAAGAGAATGCTAGCGATTTCATAAGCAGCGGAGGTTTGAAAGAACTGATCGAAATCTCAGACGAGTCGACTAGAGAAGATATTCGGAACTTGGCCAAGAAGACACTAAGATTGAGTACATTTTTTCGTGCAGAATATTGATCGTGTGTGTTCTTCAGCTTAATTTGCTGGATTATAGAGGCCTCATTTTTACAAACTTGACATTTTCTTTGTTACATGCTTTTGTGAATAAATATTATATGTCAAGTGGCAAATGATGAGATATTTCATATTAGCATTACTTGATCTTGAATATATAGTTAAATGTTACGTACTTCGCATGTAAAGCATATATTGTTTATCATAGAGAATGTGTTACAAAAGTAAATGAAAAATGATATATTGTTTGTTCACGTATTAAATTTCCACTTTATTGTGTGCAGTTATTTTTCTCTCTCTAATGGAGATTGTGAATTTCATTAATTGCAAGACTTCAGAATGAGGGTGGTTCAAACTCGAACCTGCAAAAAAACTCGCCTCGATCAAATCTACTAAAAACTTAGTCAAGGAGTTTTAGTGGATAAAGAATTTTGCTAAATTCGCCCCTAACCCGATTTGTGTATATTAAATATATAAATATTTTATAGTTTTATAAATGCATAACATAAAACAAGTCACTCCAATGATGATGCTTTATTTTAATATTAATATTTTTATAAGATATTTTGCATCATTCGTGGAATGTTAATGTGTTTTTATGTACTGCTTATGTATGTTAAATATATCTACATTTATTAACACATTGATATTTTACTTTATTTTTCAGGGAAAACAATTTTTTTTAAAAATGTGCAACTATTTAGTTTTTTTTTTATTTGTTTTATTTATTTTCTGACAAAGAAGAAAGAAAGAATGAAAGAGGTAGGGAGGTCGATAGGTAATATAGAATTTGCACATAGTTTGGATAACAAAGTATAATTAACCCTAAATACAAACTCAACAAAAAATAACACAAAAAGACTTGAACCACATACATTATGCTCGACTCGATTCATTTACAACCCTATTTAAGTAATAAAAGAGAACTCGGTTTGTTTACAACCCTATTTAACTAATAAAAGACAAAAAACTCACTCCACCAACTTGACAACAGGGCCAAATTTCAGCCCAATAAGTAAGAAGAAATACAAAATAGATTGCCAACATTTTCACAGATTAGAATAACCACCACCCTTTGTCATCAATGTTGCAAATGATACCCTATCTGATTCAAAGGCAGCTAGTACAAATAAAACACTCACAACTCCCCTATTTAACAAACAAAAGCCCATAGATACAAAATTGGATGTACATAAGACGAATAAAGAAAGAGTTCCATCGTTTATTGTCTAAAGAATTACTCACAAAATGTAATCAAACTAAGCAATATATACTGAAACTTCATGGATGCGAAGATTTGCTTCACTTCGTTTTCAGACAGAGGTTACTGCACATTACCAGCACCCGCGGATAGAAAAGGTCTGAGAGCCTCCACGCTTCTTCTAAAATCTCATTTGAAGATCAGCGCTCTGCTTAAGGCGAAAACAATACATAAAATTTCTTGTGAAATTGCTTATAACCTTCAACGGGGTAAAATCTCTGCCACACGTTCATGAGCATCATCAGGGATCTCCCTCCCTGGGACTTGGATCTTCAAAAGATTTCCATACCTACAAGCGAAGAGGGTGGTAAGAGGGCTAAGAAAGAGAGAGAGAGAGAGTACTTTTATTAAAAAAATTAAGTAAAATAGGAGTCGGAAAACTCACTCTGCAGCTGCGAAAAGGTACTCATGCTCTTGAATGAATGCAAGCAAAGCCTGGAAAATGCGACGCAATTGTCATCAGCAGAACGTAAATGCTATACCAGCCCTAAAGGGGGAAAAGGATGGACAAGAGAGTTTTACCTCAAAGGGCATGTTTAATAATTCATAATATGTCCGAACTTGATCTAATCTCATCTGTACAACTTCACTATCAATTGAAGAGATAGCAGCCAAAGCCTACAAAAGCTCAAAAAAAAAACGCATGAGCAGCCCCATATCAAACCATAGATGGACAATTTCCACACTTCATCTTGCAGACTAAAAATTGACCACGAAATGACAGGAGGTGTCATATCATCCTTGGCACACTTATCTTGTTCAACTTATTTGCTATTAAAAAAAAATGTTTACTCCCAGCATCTGAGCAGGAAATGAACTAATAAATCCTAGAAAACAATTGGCACCTTCTTGGCCTATAACTAGAACTGCGATATTCAGTTGCAAGCAATGTGATTGGATCAACGCATATCAAATCGTCATTACACACTATGCTTTTTGGAAAGTTATAGTGGCTATTCGAGTAGCTTGAATAAAAACACACACTCGAACAGCAAAACTCATTTTAATTCATCTTCCACATTTAATGATTGGTTTCCATGGCAATCTGAGATTTTAGACTTGCATGAGCAGAAATGTAGATGGGAATTCTAAGTGTCCCCAGGAGCAGCAGGACAGAAGGGAAAGAGAGAGGAAGAGCAAGAGAAAAACAAAACCTGTTCCAATGCAATTGAATTGCGACAAATCTGTTGAACGCCGAAGAGGTTTATAGACTTCATTTCAGCCAAAGCCTAAAGGGGAATAGTGATTTTTCTCATAAGCACAAAGAACTGACAGTTTTTCTCCATAAAAATCTCTCAATATTCCAGCAGAATTTAGTACAAGCAAACCTTTATAGACAAATTAGCGGCAATCGGGCAGATTCCTCCAAATATGTAATTTCGTTTCACATCCGCCACAAACGGTGTCATTTCTTCATCTCGACGTGTTATCTTTGTTATACAAAACAAAATTGCAAAAGTTTAAGGTTATTTTACAAGAACAGGACAGTCACAATATCCACATAAAACAAATCCCAATAACCCGTAGTCTGGGATATTAGCACAAAGCTCCAAGTATAAGATCACACCTGGGAAGTTAATGATATAACAAAATCATCTGGCTCCTCTGCATCTTGGTCATCCAAATACTCCCTCTTTGTCATATTCTATACCAGTTCAAAGTAGCAGGAGTTATTTCATGTGAAGAACAATTTCCTTGTCAAGGTACTCAAAATTACATGACTATTTTAACTTCTGGTTGGAGACTAGGAAGGTAGAGATATCACAAATACCTGCATATGAAAAATAGTCTCCAACTGCATCTCTATTCGTAGAACTTTAAGGCAATCAATTGCCAATTTTCTATACTCTTCAGCAAATGAAGCAAGATCTTTTGGAGGCAGACTGCTTGTTCTAGTATGATGCAAGGGTTTCTTTGTTCCATTTTCTTCCACATGATCGTAAGCTTTTGACGATGAATTCCCTAGTCTGGTGTACAGAAGTAGAATGTAAGTGCCAAAAGATGGATTCTGAAATATGTGGTGATTGATTGCAAGAAGTCAACCAACTTAGTCCACTCCAATTTCTTCCAACATATTTCACCGTGCACATATCTGACTACATATTCACTATATAAACTTGGGTCAACTCCTATCATTACACTACTGAAGAGTCAAAACCATTAGCATATCTTTCAAATCAGTCCACACATAGTATAAGGTTGAACCAGCTATCTTGAAACATTTGAGAAAAGGAAAAAACTACCGGGTACAACCTTGCTATAACTGAAAACTACTTCAGCTTTTTATAAAGAAAACATTGCAATCATTGCTACCTGTACCTGATTTGATACTTGAAACAGATTAGGGTTCAAAAAAAATTATTTTAGAACTGACTCAAAACTACCTTAAAGGTAAGGTCCCGTTTTATTAAAATTAACATCTCCAAAAATGTCAAAAATAAAGGCAGATAAAATAATTCGGATGGACACAACCCCTATGTTCATCAAATCATCGACTCATGATCAACCTACAGCGAGTAATTAAGCATGGGTGGAGTGAGAAAGACAAACAAATGGACCTCATACAGCACAGCTATATTCCAAAATGTTTTACAAAAAGAAACATGTCTTCATAGATACCAAAAGCTAACAAATGAAAATATATGAGCACAGCAAGAAAGGAATGATTGCCTTTCTATTGAATCTGCAACATATTCCAGTGAATCACTCAATGAAGCCAACAAGATAAGTTTGTTATCATCACGAATCAGGTTTTCCTGCAAGAAATTAAGCCAAAGAGTAAATGAGGCTTACGTAATAATACATGCTAAGACCATCAAAAATATTTCGACTGTGGTTTAACATGTCATTCTGTTTACAGATATATAGCAACTATACCCTACAAGCGCATGGATACCTTCTTGATAGGCCTTAATTTCAGTAATATATCACTCAATTGTGTTTCCACTTCAGTTGACTCAGCATCAGTTTCTTCTGTTCTTTGGTCTAGTGAATTTGGAAAACATGCACTGGCTGGATCAAGACGCAACAGATTATCAACGTCATATCTCCCAATTAGCATATAGCTTTGCTTCTCAAGAACTGCCTGATATTGCAACCAAAAGGTGGTTAGCATATTTAAATGAAATCAAAAGAATAAATGCTTAAAGAAGATCACATGTAAGCTTCACAGTAAAGAAGGTTACCCTGACCCTTCTACAACAAATTTCTAGCAAACCTACTATTAACTTCATTTCCAATCATTAAAAAGGAGAAAAAGAAAAATAAAAAGTTTCAAGGGCATAAATCTTTATGAGGTATGTTACCTAAGAAATGGTTAGGAAAAGGTTAACATAACATCTTCCATCTCATCTAACAAATAATTATGGTTGGTTGCTACTGACTTGCAAGAATGATAGGCACCAAGCACAGGTCCAATTTGTGAATCGAACTTAGGAAATTGGCTTTCTTTTCATTTTGTTGAATCATATCAAAGAAAGGCAAAATTTACCCAAAAGCTTTTTAAGCGCACAAACTGCCTAGGCACACATTCAAGTGATAAAGTTGCAGAAAGCTACAGGCATTTTTAATTTTTTTTATAAGAAACTAAAATTATATTAAATTATTGGAAGATTACAGCGGGGATTACAATGGGAAAAGATTTCCCAAATGATCCTCTCTAGATTTCCTAAGACCGAGGGAAATACATATATAGTTATATACATACACACATGCACACACATATATATATGTATGAACATGTTTCTTAGGTTGACAAGTAAAGTTTTAAATATAAATATATATATATATATATACACACAATCAAAGCTACAGACATTTAGGGAAATATACACACACACACACATATATATATATATGAACATGTTTCTTAGGTTGACAAGTAAAGTTTTAAATAATTATCATTTATTATATATGTTAAATAAGCTTCTGGAACATGAAAAACAAGGGATAAAGAACACCTCCTACCTCCATATATGATGTTCTACATCTTTCGTATGCTCTTTCTAGAAAAGTTTGCACGTAGTTTATGAGATCAGCAGCGAACTTTGGCATTGCTTGGGCCCACCCAAGTACCTAAAAATGGTAAAGAAATGAACTTTAAGAAACCACTCATTTCTCTTCCTGTAGAATATGTGCTATGACATGAAGAATACCTCTTTTGCTAAATAATCTATTGCCAATAATCCTTGTAAAACAGGTCGTCCCTTTTCAATTGAAGGGGTGTATGAAGCAGTTGCATTAGCTCGTGGGCGAAATGCAGCTGGACCTGTTTAGAGGAAAAAACCTAAAATCAGATTCCATGGAGTATTGATCAATTTATCTGTGAGTATATCTTCATGATAAGAAACCTTCATGAAGGCCACAGAGACAAGAACATGTAAACCAAACACAATATCTATTAAGATTTTATGATTTTCATTGGTGCTGCAGTGATGCGTGACAATTTATTCTCATTATACTTATCACATAAAGTTTTTCGTTATTATTAATGTCAATTTCTAATAATCAAAGTAATATACAGGGGATTAGTTATCCGTCATACTCCGTTACTTAAATTAAATAATTACACAAATATAAGCGCGACTTTTTTTTCCAAACTGTAAATGATGCTGCAGATAGCCACCAGGATGACAAGACTTATTGAATCTGTTATATTAATATTGATAACAGCAAGAAAAATTAGAACTTAAAGCATATAATATCTAACGCAAATCCGCATGAGATCTATGGAAATAATGAAACCAAAAACAATTCCCCAATATTCTGAAGAAAAGAAAACAGTTCGTAGACTTGCTTGATATGGCTTGCTGTACACTTTTCCGATAATCTACAAACATTGTTGGTAAAAAGTGATCCTTCACAAAGTTCTCCGTAAATGCAAGCAATCCATCATTGCTGCAAAATTTTGTTTAGTCGGAAAATGGTCAGCATGAAGATGCATTAATACAGATTGACAGAAATAATTGGAGTAAAGAATTAGAACAAAAACACCTTGCCCAAAATTTTAGCCATGATAGATGTCGTATAGAGCCCAATATCACACAATTTATTTAAGGCAAAAGGCATAGGCAAACATTTGAGGGAAGAAGAATGATACATGAAACAAAAAGAAATCAGTAGACTAGATTGTAAACCAATAACAAAAAAGTTTTTCCGGAACCTCATGAGAGAGAAATCTTCTCATCTTTACTTAACATCAAGAAGTGGAAACTGTTCTATTCCAATCACTTTTGCTAATCAAGACTTCATTACAGGCTGAAATAATTTAGGTTGCCTACAACCAAAAACACCCACAGCTATAAGGATTTTAATTGCTCTCAACAATCTATTTCCTGTAGAGGCATGCCTCCTTGAACCTGCTAAACAATTTTCAGGAGTCTTGCTAAACATTTTCTCCAACACGCCTGCCCTTTAACTTCTAATCCCTCACCTAGTTAAAAAAAATCATCTCTTCCTTGGTTCTTCTATTAGTGATTACCTCATTATTTTTAAAAGGAACAAAGGAAACTAATATGAAGGAAACACTAGTTTTCAGGGTTGGCAAATCTTCTATACCTCCCTGCCAAAATATACCCAAACCTCTCCTGAGTTCTGTCGAATATAAATATCTCCCCTGGAGTTCTATAGTTTATATTTACCACATAAATAAGTCCATAACTGATGTCTCAAATGGCATGTCATTAAAATTCTAAATGGACTGAAGACAGGTCATTCGTATATTGGTATTTGACTATTTGGTACAAATTTATGCCATCATATACTGCAAGTTTTAGCTGAATATGCTCACCCAAGTTGGGAAAACTTTTGAGGAAGCATTGATGCAACTTTGTCTGTAAACTGCACATGCAAGGTGAGAAAAAATGAAATTAATTATGCTATCTAGTTATAACACCCGAGAGAATGGATGAGCATGCACTTCACTTTCTTTTTGCGTCAACTCAACCATACCTGAACCACAGGCCTGTACACTGATGCTGCTAAATATATCCCTTGCTCAGGTAAAACAGCTCCAGTCCCATAACCTTCTTGGAGTGCATTGGGTCCCCTTCTCCATCCTTGCCGGATAAGGTCAGCCCCTAAGTGAAAGTTAATTGTAAAATTATCTGCTGGAGTAAATTTGGTGATAGCAGATAGTGGTAAAGAAAGTACAGATTACAGAGAAAGAACAACAAAAGACATGCATCCCTATACAACGGGGACACTTTTCTAATGATACAATAACACTTAACTTTATTTAATTCTTCATTAAATTATGTGTTTTCAATCTTTACTTGGCCAAAGAATCTAGTGTACCCAAAGTCTATGTTGGTGTAGCGGAAAATGCTCAAGCTTATAGTTAAATGCCTTACAAACCAACCAATATGAATCCTGCACCCATCAAAAAAGAAGAGGCCCGTCCAAGCGTTTAGTACCACAAGGACGACTATGACAAGAACTATGCAGACTATTTCATATATAGCTTGTCAGCGCAGCTTTTTGACCAGCCAACTGAGCATGTCCATGCTTTCTTCTGACGATCAAGGTGGAGAGGACATTCAAAAGTATCTAAAACGACATACTTCCCTAATCAACTTGATGCAGCCAATGCCTACTGAAATGATACTAATCACAGATTTTTCACATGAGTATCGCTGATGGATGTGTTCCAAACTTTCACCAAACACCAGTGTGTCACAATAGTAAGTCTATAAAAAAGCTCAGGCTTAGAACAGATCTCATAAAACAGAATTAGGACTCAACCATGCAACTCACTCGTCCAGGATGTTCAGTTTTCACATTTTTGTAAATGAATTCCGAGACCAAGTACCAGTTTTTGTACTTTTCAAGGAACTAGACTTCCTTATCACCTACTTACCTCCTCCCAAGCATGTTAGTGAAAGCAAACTATAGAGCCACCGTTATGAACTCAAGAAAAGTAGCATTATTAGGAATCCTTGCCATGCTGTTCAATTTGCAATGTCCTGAAGGAAAACTACCAAGCTGGGGAGCTCTTCTTCCATATTGTAAGCAGGATAGCTTTTTCATGATACTATATGAGAAACAGTTTGTAATTTTGTATAAATTCTAAGGGGCCGTGATAGACCACCGCCAATCGTAAAAGTATATAAGCGTCGTGCAATGACAAAAGCGGACTTGCTGGAACTTTCGGACTAATTAATGCGACTTGTTGGAATTATGGAATAATTAATTAGGTTGAATGGACTAATTAATTAAGTTGAATAGCTGATTATGATATTAGTGGAGTCATTAATGGGCTTTGTACATGGCCCTTTATTTCCTATTTATAGCAGAAAAGTACCAAGAGTGATTATCCAGAAAATTGTATTTGACAACCCTTTGGTTGTGGCAGAGTATCAGACTCTGGGGCCTCAATTGAGGATTAATTCACATCATTCATATTCTTGTGTTTATATCATTCACACCCTTGTAGTTCAGTGGGTCTTAACTCTATCAAAGTGGTACGACCTGCTCTCATCTTCATCATGACTTCGGCAAAGGACCGGTGTGACTCGATGGAGAAGACCCTCGGCGAGTTTCAAGCATCTCACCAGGCTGAGATGTCCGATTTTCGGGCGACATTATCCACCATCATGGAAAAACTGAATTCCATGACAGCTACAGCCCCTCCAACAGTTGACTCGGGACGGAACCCTGCTGCCGTTCCAACCGCGAACAACCCAGGGGCAACAGACCCTCCCCTGGGCTCCCCCCACACAGTGACACACGACGCTTCATCTTCCGTTCATGGGGGCCTCGGCCGAGGCAGCCCACAGCCGGCTACTTTTGCCCCGGGTGGTCTGCACCCTTCAACCTTGGCGCCGAATGGCTTGACCACAATCCCTGCGGTTTCCTTGCATCGAATGGAACTTCCTCTTTTTGATGGCAATGATCCAGTGGCTTGGTTGGGACAGGCGGAACAATATTTCCTGGTGCACCATACTCCTATTACGGATCGTGTGCAATTGGCACTGATTGCGATGTCTGGAAGAGCCATGTTCTGGGCTCAGTGGACTCTTCGCCGCTCCGCCTCGATCACGTGGGCCCTATTTTCTCAAGAGTTGGTTGACAGGTTTGGCGATGCCTCAACCATCAACGCTTACGAAGCAATGCATAATACTCGGCAAACTGGATCCATCGATGACTATTTGGCGTTATTCGAGGAGCGCGTTGCCCAACTGCCATCCTTGCCGCCGGCCCAGTACTTGGGCATGTTTCTTGGTGGATTGCAGCGCTCCGTGCGCGACCGTCTTCCAGATTCAGAAATGACAGATGTATTCGCTGCTATTCGTGCAGCCCGTCGAATAGCCCGCTCCACCAAACCACCATCGCCCCGACCACCATTCACCCCGGGCTCTTCCTTTCGCAGCAACATGGCCTCTTCGAATTCGTCTCAGCCGGTTACCCAAGGACAGCCTCACCCTCACACCAAACCAGTTTTTCCCCAGACATCCATTCCAGCTACCACAACTTCGAAACCTTCTCGCAGTACCCGCCACCTTTCCGCTGACGAAGCCCGGGATTACCGAGCAAAAGGGTTGTGCTATCGCTGCAGTCAACCTTATGGACCTTTACACAAATGCTCCTCCAAATATTTAACCATTTTGGAGGCAGACGACGACTCCGAGGACAGCCCGGATATTGAGGCATTCCAGACTGTGGACCCTACTGTTGCTGATTCCACCGCTCCTTTTCCTAGCCTCACTGCTGTTCAACTTTCCAAACTCTCTTGTAATGGATTCGATGGTGCAACAACTATGAAATTATTTGGTCGAATTGGTGACACACGTTTATTAACGATGATCGACAGCGGTGCTAGCCACTGCTTCTTGGCCGAATCAGTTGCTAAGCGGCTGAACTTACCGATTGACTTATCTAAGGGTTTTCGCGTAATATTGGGCGATGGTACAGCTCTTGACACCACCGGAATCTGTAAGGCCGTTCCATTTACTTTCGACAATCACACTTTTCATATTGATTGTTATATCTTCCCCTTAAGTGGAGTTGATATCATTTTGGGCATCTCTTGGTTGGCCACGTTGGGCGATGTCACCGCCAACTGGGCTAAGTTAACAATGGAGTTTCAGGTTGGCAGCAAACTCATGCGCCTTTTGGGCGACCCATCTCTCACCCGAAAGGCCTGCGAACAACGAGATCTATCCCTTATCACTGAAGGGTGTCACAGCTGGTTATTATGGGCTTTGGATGGCTCCTCTGTGCTGCAACAATTTGGGATACCAGAAACATCATCCCCAGATCATAAATCAGATTTGGATGCCCTTCTCACGGAATTTGCCCAAGTCACACAGCCACCTACAGGCTTGCCTCCACGACGCTCCAATGATCATCGAATTACCCTCCAGACCGGTGCCCCACCTGTCTCCATTCGACCATATCGCTACAACCATACTCAAAAAGACGAAATTGAAACATTAGTGGGCGAAATGTTGGCAGCCGGCATCATCCAACCAAGCACCAGCCCCTATTCCAGCCCTGTTCTGCTCGTACGGAAAAAAGACGGTTCATGGCGATTTTGCGTTGACTATAGAGCCTTGAATAAGGTGACAATCCCAGACAAATATCCAATCCCAGTAATTCAAGAACTATTGGATGAATTACATGGTGCACGTTGGTTCACCAAATTAGATTTACGGGCTGGTTATCACCAAATTCGGGTCGCCCCAGACGATGTTCACAAAACCGCATTTCGGACTCACTCCGGGCATTACGAGTTTCTCGTCATGCCTTTTGGGTTGTCAAACGCACCGGCAACTTTCCAATGTCTTATGAATGATATCTTTCGGCCATTCCTTCGGCACTTCGTCTTGGTATTTTTCGACGACATTCTCGTCTATAGTACTTCATGGCAGACGCACATGCGCCATCTCCGTCAGGTTTTCAGCCTTTTGAAGAATCATTCCCTGTTTATAAATCCAAAGAAATGTATGTTGGGAACAACACACGTGGAATATTTAGGGCATATTGTGTCTTCAGATGGGGTGCGCATGGACCCCGGTAAAGTGACAGCCGTTGTCTCATGGCCGACTCCCACTTCTCTGCGCGGCCTTCGCGGTTTTCTAGGCCTTACGGGATACTACCGCCGTTTTATACGCGACTATGGCAAAATTGCAGCCCCCCTCACTGCCTTGCTGAAAAAGGGTGCATGGAAATGGTCTTCTGACGCTGAGACCGCCTTCCAAGCCCTCAAAACTGCCTTGACTTCAGCCCCGGTTCTTCGAATGCCGGATTTTTCCAAACCGTTTGTGGTCGAATGTGATGCGTCCGGAAGAGGGTTAGGCGCGGTCCTCATGCAAGATAAGCAACCGATTGCTTACTTTAGCAAGCAACTTACGGGTCGCCTTCTCACAAAATCGGCATATGAAAAGGAGTTAATGGCTCTCGTGTTGGCCGTTCAACATTGGCGGCCATATTTATTGGGTCGGCGTTTCACCATCTATTCAGATCAACGGAGTTTACGTCAGCTATTGTCGCAGCCATTAACGACGCCTGCCCAGCAAAATTGGGCTGCAAAGCTTTTGGGTTTTGACTTCGACATCGTTTACAAGGAAGGATCCAAAAACCAAGCTGCGGACGGGCTCTCCCGTATTTTCGAGGAGACGGAGTGCTCGGCCATCTCTACACCAAAGTGGCTCGACTGGGCTGATTTACAGCGGGCCGTACGTCAAGATCCCGATTTATCCCCAATCATCGATGACATTCTAGCTGGTCGTCCAGTCCCCAAACATTATACGTGGTCTCAAGATGTACTTTATTACAAAGGTCGCTTGGTACTTCCCCGGGAGTCTCGATGGACAACTGCCCTCCTCCAGGAGTTCCATGCGTCTCCTTCCGGGGGTCATTCGGGTGCCCTTCGGACGTATAAACGATTAGCAGCAAACCTCTATTGGCCTGGCATGATGAAGTCGGTGATAACATTTGTGGCTAATTGTGAGACTTGTCAACGGAACAAGTATGAGACGAAGTCTCCAGCTGGTTTACTGTCCCCATTACCGATTCCCAGTCGTGTTTGGGACGATATCAGTCTCGATTTCATCTCGGGGTTGCCCAGATCCGGAGGCATCGATTGTATATTCGTTGTGGTAGACCGATTCTCCAAATATGGTCATTTCTTGGGCCTTCGTCATCCCTTCTCCGCTCGCACAGTGGCTGAATTGTTTGTTCAAGAGATTGTTCGTTTACATGGCATCCCATCCACTGTGGTCTCGGATCGTGACCCAATCTTCTTGAGCTCCTTTTGGAAGGAACTCTTTCATGCTTCGGGCACTAAATTGAGGATGAGTTCCTCTTATCACCCCGAAACCGACGGCCAAACAGAGGTGCTTAACAGGTGTGTCGAGACTTATCTACGTTGCTTTGCTTCCGAACGTCCCAAGACTTGGGGCAAATGGTTACCATGGGCAGAATTTAGCTATAACACCAGTTTTCAAACGGCAGCTGGTACCACTCCATTTGAAGTGGTTTATGGGCGTCCTCCTCCCTCTATTATTCCCTTTATGCCGGGCGAAGTCCGCGTACAGCAGCTTGCGGACTCTCTTCGTGAACGTGACGAAATTCTGGGTGACTTACGAGTGCATCTCGAGAGGGCACAACAACGTATGCTTCGGGAAGCAAACAAGCATCGGCGCCATTTGGAATTCAAGGTAGGCGACAAGGTCTACCTCAAATTTCGACCATATCGTCAACGTACTCTCTTCTCTAAAAGAAATGCCAAGCTGGCTCCCAGATTTTTCGGTCCCTTTGAGGTATTAGAACGCATTGGCCCAGTTGCTTACCGCCTCAAACTGCCTTCCGATTCCCGCATCCACCCCGTTTTTCATATCTCCCTTCTCAAGGCCGCAGTTGGGGATGCCTCTGTCTCCCCCTCCCTTCCTGAAGATTTTTTGGCAGTCGATGCTCCATTTCTTCCGTCCCAGGTTTTGGGTCGCCGCATTGTGGATCGCAATGGCACCCCCATCGACCAAGTGTTGGTTCGTTGGGTCGGTCGTGGAGCCGAAGATGACACCTGGGTAGATTCTGTCGACATTCGAGGACAGTTTCCGGAATTCAGCCTTGAGGACAAGGCTGCTTCGCCGGTGGGAGCAGTTGATAGACCACCGCCAATCGTAAAA
>JAUEKW010000049.1:560882-586769 GCA_032274785.1 Ajuga reptans
TGTTCACAAGCACAAATATTCACGAACATGGTCAAACACGTTCACGAACACGGTCAAACGCGTTCACGAACACGTTCATGAACACAATCGAACACTCTCAAACACAGCTCGGCTCGGCTCGAGCTCGACTAAAAATAAATGAACCAAACATGAACACCAATAAACTCGGCTCGACTCGGCTCGTTTACAGCCCTAAGAACAAGACTATGATCTAGATTTTGTCTCTTTCTTAATGTCTTGGAGAGGAAGACATTTCCCCTACTATAAAGATTTGATAAACTGCGTTAATCATTTTTTTTATATGGTTGGACTAATTTTGAATCTATAATTGACTACAGTGTCGTTTTTTAGATTGGATATTAGAAATGAGGATGAGTCTCTCACACATTGTTTATTAGTGTGACGCCCCGGGCCCGACGAGGGCGGTGAGTGATCGCCGGTGCAATAAGATAAGAAGGCACGGACAAGGAGCAGCTCCTGTCAAGGCTTCTAGGTGAAGGGAGACATGAATGAACCGATGTCACACCAGAAAAAGAGGGTATCCTGAGACTGAGCGGGTATGGGACCGTATGGTCGAGCTTTGAGGGATCATTCTGAGACTATGCTGGTATGGGACTGTATAGTCGAATAGAGCTTAAATAATTGATTAGTGCTACTCATACCAACAAGGTGCATCTTCTTTTCTTGCGTTCATTCTGAGAAAACTCTGAGGTTAAGCGTTATGGGTGACCCACTGAATTCGAAATATTCGAATTCGAATCAACTTTTATATTCGTTTGAGTTTCGAATCCGAATACGAACATATCTGTATTCGATTCAAAAAATTCGAATATTCGATTCGTTTATATATTTATATATATTTTTATTTATTTATTTAAATATATAATATATTTTAAAAATACATATATATTTTAAAATAAAAATAGAAAATTATATATAGAGAGATATTTAAATATATATTATGTTTTTGAAATACATATATATTTTGAATTAACGAATCTCGAATCGAATCGAATATATTCAAATATTTGTATCGAATCGAATTCGAATATCATTTGATATTCGAATCCTTAACGAATCGAATCTCGAGTATTCGTCAAATTTCACGAATTCAAATTCGAAACCTTAATATTCGCTTCGATTCGATTCGTTTATAACCCTACGCGTGAGTGATAACAAAGCGCATTGAAAAAGAGGACAAAGCGTGCAGTCCGTCAAATCTGAAAGCGAGCCGTTACAAATAGTCAATATTGAATGCTCATTTTCACTAATAAAGCCTCTAAAGACAGCTCATTTTTCTCGTAATTTGTGTAATCTTTGTATTGAATAAGGTTTTGTTAAAAATATAGATGTAATATCAATTATTGATGAGTTTTATATATTAAAGTCTCATTCGAGCCCAACTTTGATGAACATTAACAAATTTATAGCTATGCATAAACTTGATCATACTAAATTTACTATATTTTTCTGCTAACTCCATTACAAGTTTTTAGAGCCACCCTTGCATGGCACATTGATTCTCTTCCACGGAGGCCACTAGACTAGGCCATTTGTCCAACGATGTTTATTTTATTTTATTTTATTTATTAAAATTAGGTTCACATCCTAACAACGAATTGTCTAGCTTGAAGTTTGATAAAATTAGAGTTAAATTTACAATATTATCGATCAATTTAAATTGTCACGACTAGTCCAGTCCAGAGCACGTTTAACACGGGATATGGAAAAGCCAATCAAAACCAATAAAACTAGCCTAGAAAACTATAACATCATGCATGTTGACATGTTGTAACATAGACCTTAGTAGTATTGTGTTTTTTTTTTACTAAATTCAATAATTTAAATTCAACTTTCATTTTTTCTATTATATATTTATTAAATATATTATTTCATTTGCCATATAATGATAATCCTGTTTTAAAAGTGATCGTCTTGTTTTATTAGTCCATATAACAATTTTAAAATCCCAATTTCAAGAATTAGTAACATATGGTTGAAAAAGCAAATCAATAAATAAAATGAGTTGATGATTTTCAGTAGGGGTGACAATTCAGATGGTCTGATCAGACCAAGTCGGACTTGCCCAAAAATTAGTAAGCAAAGGCCACCCACCCCCCTAAAACATAATATAATTGTTGGGTCGGCCTGTGACATGTCGGGCTTTTGGCCCATCGGGTTGGGTCCGTTGGATCATATGGTATTTTTGACCAAGATTTATATAGTTCAGTCCTTCTAAAATATCGGGCGAGCTGAACTGGGCTATTCAGCCGAACTGATTTTACCACCTCTAATTTTCGGAGAATTGTACGCTGATCAAATTAACAAATGAAATGAAAATTTATCATTTCTTTCAGCATGAATAGAAAATAGAATAAAGTTCAATAATTACAATTTATATAAATTATGAATCTAGACTAAAATACTTTGGGCATGTTTGATACTGATTTCCCTCACCGGGATTAGGGTGAGGGTTTGTGGACTTCCAATTCCAACGGGGAGAATATATATATATATATATATATATATATATATATTTCCAATAAAGAAAAAAAAAAAAAACTCATTGTAACTACCGCATGACGACAGCAGAGGTTGGCCGGCAAATGAGTGCATCGGCGCACGTTAGTGCCCGTCGCCCACCATTTCAAATTTTCCCAAACCCAAACGTGACTCCTTCATCCTTCTCCCGGGCCCCACATCTGCAACTTTTCGAAAATATCACAAAGCCCCCCAAACATTTCAAAAATACACACCACACCCCAATAAAAAACCAATTTGTAGAGTTGCAGAATAATTTTGAATTTTCTAAGGGCTCACATTTAATTTGATAATATAAAAAAAAAAAAAAAATCCTCGGGAAAAATGAAGAAGAAGAAACAATCACAAGTTGGTCATGATATTTAAATCATTGACTTTGCATGTTTAATTATCTTATGTTGGCATTTGCAGGGTAATTCTTATGTGCTCAATCGGATACTACTCGATTGAGTAATTCATTATTTATTTTGTGGTGGAGTTGAATTAATATTCATTCAACCACCAAGTTAACGATGAATTGTTTTATTCATGGAGATTTCATTTTTCTTTTTGGTGGTGTATAAATACAACTATTATTATACATGTAAAATCAGTGTTGGACTTTTGGCGTATTATTATATTATATAATAAGTTATATGTAATGATTAGCTTTGTATGGTAATCATGTTGTAATACTATGGTGGTTTTGTGAAATCCGGTTGAGAACATTAAGTACACTGAATCGCAAAGTTCAAGTCTATCCAAGTTAAAAATAAATGATTGAAAAATACATCTCAAGGAAGATTCCACAACAAATAATTTGGAGAGACGAAAAATTGACATTGTCTGATTTAAATAATAATAGCTTGATTGTATGTTACATAAATTACATACAGACAAAATAGATAAAGAAAAAACTGATCTTATGTTAAAATTTAGTCATTGGTAACTATAATAATGTAGTAATACCCAACTTGGTTTTCCTTTATTTTGACGCACGCAGTTTAGTTTTCTTAAAGTATACATTTCTTTAGAGACAAAATAAACTCTCATAAAAATATATAATAAAATGTAGATATAGATAAATAAAAGAAATAAAAACTATAACTCAACTTCTTTTTCATCCTCACTCTAAATACTAATGTTATTTTAGGAGTAAAATAAAATTTACCCAAAGAAAACTAATAATGACAAAAACAATTTAGGCAAAGCGTAGAAACTAATAAATAATCCCATAAATATGGACCTTCCCGTAATTTAAAAGATTCCAAAGGGCTCATATTTTTCAAAACATATAACTGGAAAAAAAAATGTAAAGCAAAAACAGAAAGGAAATCTAATCGGAAAACCTCAAAACCCCCCGGAAATCTCACAGTGAGGCCGACAGTGGCTGTGGAATGACGATGGACAGAGAGAAGGAGAGAGAAATAGAGCTGGAGAGTGCAATGTACACGAATTGCTTGTTGCTCGGCCTGGATCCGAGTGTAATCGGAGTCGGGTCGAACAACGGCACTCCTCGCGTTGGCCTGTTCCGCCATTCCAACCCCAAATTGGGCGAACAGCTTTTGTATTTCATCCTGTCGTCTCTCCGCGGTCCAGCTCAATCCGCTAAGGCAATTTCTCTTTCTATTACTTGTTTCTCTCTCTAGACAATTTAGATATAGTGTGTTGCTTTTAGTGCTTTCAGTGTTGTGTTGGAGGTTTTTATGGATGATCTCGTTGCAGGACTTTGATAAGGTGTGGCCGATTTTTGATTCGGCTCAGTCTAGGGATTTTCGGAAGGTAAACGTTGCTGAATTTGTTGGATTTCTGTCTATACTGGCGAACTTCTACGATTTTGGGCGATAATTACATCTTTTTCTTTTGCTTAAAAAAAGGTCGTGCAAGGGATTATAAGTGAGCTGGAATCACAAGGAGCTTTGCCCAGGAGCAATTCGAGGGTTTCGTCGCTTGCAACATGCTGTGGACCGAGGTCAGTTTAGATGGAGTTCAGTTACTTCTAAGTTTTAATTTTACCATTCATTATTTAGAAATATTGGCATGATGATCCACTGAGACTGAGGGTGGCTGACCAGCTCTAATGTAGAGAACTTCAAATAACTGTTGGAAGTTTATTAAGTGCTTTTTAGGTCGGAGAGAAATTTGATGACTTCTGGATGGAAGAAATTACCACCGTGTTGCTACAACTGTGACTTCTTTTAGAAACAACGGATTTGTTAAATTTAGGACAGAGTGCAACGATAATATCATGCAATTAGGTAGGAAGCTGTCCACCCATCCGTACAAATTATCATCAGAGAAAGAAGGCGCACAAACTTAGGTAGAGGCTTGGAACATCAGTAGGTGTGAGGGTGGAGGAGGTTCTTCAGTCGCCGCATTGGGGGAACGACAGAGTTAAACCATCCCCACCACAATTTGACTACATAACAGTGGATATGGGAAAGAACAAATGAATAATTTAAGGAAAAATGGAGGAAGATGAATACTAAAGAGTTCCTCTAAAATGGTAAACGCTTAGGGAGGACATGTTTGGCAAGTCCCGTGATCAGTATAAGACCGACATTTTCTATGCAAACAATCCCAATGGGCTATTTACTCCAATGAAGCTGAAATTTTCAGACAACAACTAAGTGCTACAATTGCGGTCCTCACGTTTCATATTATGGATCTATAACCATAAACATTTAGGGAGTTATGTTAATTAGATTTTCTATGCTTGTTGCAGATTCGTTGAACTCTTATGGCAGCTTTCGCTGCATGCTTTGAGAGAAGTTCATAGGCGAACATTTGCAGCAGATGTAGCATCAAACCCACTACCTGCTCCGTTAACTGATGTAGCTTTCTCACATGCAGCTACCCTACTTCCTGTTACTAAGGTATTCTTTTTCATCATGTTCACAAATGGAAACTGGAATGACATGATCCACTATAATATGATAGATATGATCTACAACTCTCTACGCACTCGCGAGACGTTATCAGGGGCACTGAGTTTGCTACTTTTTTTTAGAAATTTTTAGTTGTCAGATTCTCATTCTCTCTTTGGAAAATTAACAAACGTATTATGTTTTCTGATCAAAGGAACTTTGCCATTAACAAATAGCTGCCTTGTGATTATATTCTTTTAACTTCTTTACCCATCACACGAAATCAAGTAATGCTTGTGACTATCTTGATAAAACGTTAGAGTTGTGTTCATAATTGTGTATGATATTCTGAGTTATTTAAATTACTTCAAACAGGCAAGAATAGCTCTTGAAAGAAGAAGATTTCTGAAAAATGCAGAGACTGCAGTGCAAAGACAGGTGATGTGGTCTGATTTGGCTCATGAAATGACAGCAGAGTTTCGTGGGTTATGTGCTGAAGAGGTAAATATCCTCCTATGGTATTCAAGAATTATGTCGATCATTTGGCAATGTTTTTGTTGACGGAACACGGAAGACACTGTCATAACACGATTCTTGTTGTCTTTTTAGGCTTATTTACAGCAAGAGCTTGAAAAACTTCATGATTTGAGAAATAAAGTCAAATTGGAAGGTGAACTGTGGGATGAGCTTGTATCTAGTTCAAGTCAAAATTCTCATATAGTTCAAAGAGCTACTCGCTTGTGGGACTCTTTGTTATCACGCAAGAGTAAGTTTGTGTCATTTGTGGTTCCCTTGAATCTTGATTTGATTTTTTTTGTTCTTTTTTCTGCTAAGCTGTTGCATTGAGTTTCCTTAGTGTTCGTTTTATTCTTTTTTGCTCTCTACTTATGCAATATTCTAGATTAATGTTAGCCGATTGTCTGGAAAAAGTCTTTTTTACTTTAGTATATATGAAATCATATAGTATATTATATTGGGATACTTCATTTTGCTTTTATTTGTGAGTTACGCGACCCATGCTGCCATATTTTTTATATAACTTCTACAACTTATATTTTGGTATTCTCACCCAAGACCATGCACATTCAGATACATGTGATTTGCAGCAAGATCTTAGCGATCAACCTAGTTTATCGTTTCTTTGAGTATTCAATGCCGAGTATAATACTCTATATGTTAAAATGTACAGGTCAACATGAGGTCCTTGCTTCTGGCCCTATTGAGGATCTTATAGCTCATCGTGAACATAGGTAATATCCCTAAAATGGCAATGGGTCATGCTAATTGAATCAGCTTCATAAACGATTTGTGCTTGGAATTCTTATCCAGGTATCGCATCTCTGGTTCGTCTTTGCTAGCAGCCATGGATCAAAGTTCTTTAGTTTCATCTGCAAGCTTGCCTACACAACACTTAGAAAATGAGGAAACTGAGAGTTCACAAACAAATGTAAATAACAAAGATAAATTGAGTTCTCTTACTCATGGGAATGAAGAAAATTTTGCTCGACTTGATGAAAGAAATACGAGAGGGCAGCCTACAGTTGATATTGCTGAAGTTTTGCGACGTTGGACCCATGCCTTGCAGCGGATTCACAAGCAATCACTCCAGCTGGTATGCTCCTTTATGCAATATCAGTTTCTTTCCTTGTTGTGAATCATTTCTGCTCTGGGTATCGTTTGTTGTATTACGAGCTGTGATATGCGATACTCTGGATGTGATTCCATTCTGGATCAGTCATAGACCTCTTATTCATATAATGCATGGACAAAACTTCCTTTTGAATATTATGGTTGCCACAGCTCTTAGTTTACTGAATCTGGGTAGCATCTTTATTATGAGACAAACATATCAAATAACATGTGTGGAATAGTTTATCACAGGAAACCATGGTTTGTAAAAAAATTGATACACAAAACTTAGTTATCTGTTTTCTTGTTTTTTGTTTTTGTTGTTTTGTTTTGTTTCTGTTTTTTGTTTTTGTTTTTTTGTTTTTAAATATTATGATTCCCACTTCTCAAAGTTTACTGAATCTGGGTAGCACCTTTATGAGAGAAATGTAAAAGTTACGTGTCTGAAATAGTTTTTTGTTTGCCGCTCTAGGCCTGGTTGCAGGTGAAAAGTGGAATTGGGGAACACATCTACTTGTTTGGTTAGAGAGAATTGTAGTGTAGGACTGGAAGTAAAATCAACGTTAAGAAACCCCTATTACACCTCACGTTTTTCAGTGGGATTTGGGTGGAAAAGAGGGCCTCTGTGGGTTGTAAGGTGCAAGCAAGACCCTTAATGTTCACTTGCATGCACAATTGAACTGAGGAAAGGTGGGGCAAATTTTAAAAGCATATAGAGTTAGTCTCATATCACTGCCTAATTTTCATGATACCAACCAAGGGATGTATTAAAGATGTAGTCCCTTTAGGTCAAACCAGATAACAAGGACAATGCCACATTTCCTCTTGGTCGGAAAAGCTGTTTGTCTCTACTTCCCCTTCACTGAACTTAATCAAGAAAAGAAAAAAATAAAATAAACTTCCGTTTCAGTGTTTCAATGTAAGACAAGTACACTCATATTGGTTGAGATCATATAATAAAATTTGTGATTTTATTCAGTAATTGTCGACTCCAATTTTATGCAGCTCAGTATCAATTCTTTAGTGGATGACAACGTACTTCTGCCACATTATTGTTCTATGGGAGGTCAGCTAGATTTTGTTGGTAAATGGAGGCATATATTTTCCAGCAAAAACATCTTCTTAGTATAAATATACGTGAAGTTGCATGAATCGTATAAGAATAAGATTATGAACATAAGAAAAACATGTGAAGTTTGTACAGGTGTATGTTTCTTCTATCTTTGGTATGGTAAAATGATGAGTGTTCTGTAATGGAATGTTAGCATCAGTTTCTGAGTACCTCAAAAGTATCAAATGTAGTTATTTGCAATTTTGTTAGGCAAAAAATGATAAAGAGGAAACCTACAATTATATTTTAATGAACCATGCATTTTGCATAACTGCATAAGAGGTTGACGATGCTTAATTAGAGAGTTTCTCCAACTACACATAGTATAAACCTTTAAGAAACAAAAGTTGACCCCTTAGCATAAAGAGACCCTTCAATGCTACATTTGCTGAAGTGAAGATTTTCACATTATCTATTATGAAATTGTTCCTGTCGTTATGTTGCCACCAATCATGCTGGCATTTTAATTCGTTTAATGTTATGAAATTGTTACACTGATGTTGCAGGCAAAATCCAATGATGGAGAGGGTCCAGAGCTTCTACGAAGTGGGGATAGCGGTAACAGTAGTCATGCTGAGTCTTTGGCTGCAACACTTTCCGAACACCAGCAGCACCTAGACAGCATACAGGTAATCAGATACTATTGACACACTTGATTGCCATGAATGCAGGTCAAACAGTCTGTTTTGAATCATGGTGGTTGTTCTTTGATACTGACAGACCATTTTCTGTGATTTGAGGTTGCATTGTGGAATGGTTTAGCCGGAGATCATGTTTAATCCTAGAAGTTTATTTTGAGTGCAGGTGCTCATTAAGCAACTAAAGGACGTAGCTCCCACCATACAAAATTCAATTTCACACCTTACAGAGGAAGTCAACAGCATATCATCTAATCTGCCTCCTGTTACGAAGCTTAGATCAAACGCACCCAACCAGGCACAGAGCAGTGGAAGGACGTTGGTAAATTCATTACTGTTGAAGAATTTTTTGTAGATCATGATGCCGTCATTTGACCTTGGTTCTTAAGCTGCTCTTGATGATTTATTGTATTGCCCAGGAAAATGGTGCTGATGAGGTTGCTGAAATAACCTCCAGACTCTCGTCTGTTCAGATAGAAAATGTATCACCTAGCCCCACTACTTTGAAATTGCCCCCACTGTTTAGTTCGACACCAACTTCTTCTGGAAAAGCTGTAAACATGCAAAAGCGACAGAACATGGCTCAAAACAATCCAACAGAATCAATTACAGAGAAAAAGTTCGTAGATAAGCCTCCGTCGAACAGCCACATGGATATCCCAGCACATGGTTTGTGAATTGTTGCCTTCCTTTTACTATATTTGCTTGACTAGTCTTCTAAATGTTTTCCATCTTAATATTATCTGCAGATGAAGATATTCTTTTTCTACAAAATCTGAAGAGATCTGTTAGAGAAGCTGCTCTTTCATCTAAAACATGCAATTTGGAATCATCACAAGATAGCCGTTCTACTGATAGCTCTGAGCACTTCTTTGTTCCTCTTTCTGGGGCTGGTTTATCTCATCATGGCAAAGACAATAGACTTAATTCTCTAAAAAGTAGACAATTATTCACATCTCAAGCAGATTCATACTTGCTTCATACCCATGCGAAGGACAACAATCTTGGGAGCAAGTACAGTGGAGCTGCAGAAATGTTAAATGATTTGGACTCCCTCGATGATTTTGATGGTTTGAACAGTTTCCTCTCCGCAGCCGGATCAAATTCATCAGTTTCTGATGCACATAGGTCATTCTATGATATGGATGAAGCTCAGGATCAAGTTTTTTCCCCTCCTTTGCTAATGGATACAGCACTTTTTGCAGATTCCTATGAAGATTTGCTTGGTATGGTGACTTTACACGTCGATCTTGTTTTAATAATTCTCTTTTCTAGATTTTGTTTGTTGCCTATTGTGAAGTTCTTGAAGCAGTAATATCTGTTAAATCAGTAAGCATGCTTATCTCTGTGCAGTATTTTAGGTTAGTGTATTTGTTTACTTTGGCTCAGTGGCATGAATATGGTGTAATCCTTTAGAAGGTACCGGTGGTCATCTTTATCCACACTTGTATCCTCGATCATAGTTTTCTCTATCTACACTTATTGCTTGACCTATATATGTTATATGACATGTGATCTAAGAGACGGAAGAAACTACGTGGGACTGCATCAAAGTAGTGGTTTTGATCCTTTAAAGCATTTGGATAGTTTGCGGGAAAGAGTTTTATATGTTTGAATGCTGCTATTCTTTCTTGTGTTTGCTATACTTCACTCCAATGTGTCTTAATCAAATATTTTGCTATCATATTAGACTTCCATTCATCCTCGCACAGAAAGAGAACCTGATTTGTTTTCTCAAAATGAATGTTGGCGGAGAAATGACTACTCTGTGCTTTCGTGCTACATAATGAACAATCCTAGATGCTTTTGTTTCTTTTCCATCACCTAATGTTATTTTGTACCTGTTCTCCTTTTCTATTTTCCTTGTACAAATGAAATACTTCATCAAAATCTTTTGTTACTCTGTTGCAGCTCCCTTATCAGAGACTGAAACTGCTTTGATGGAGCATTGACAATAAACACTGAGAGCTTGCCGCTGTAGCTTCACGTATATTATACCGGGTTGAATGCTTTTGCTTTCTATTTTTCCAACAGGGTGATCCTACCGTAATCGGTACTTGTATGATTCTGTCTAGTCCTCGTGTTGCATATATGTATGTGATATTTTCTCTCAACTTGAGGAAGACTACCGATTTGGCTTCAACCTCACTGAACTACCGACCTAAAATTCACTTGCTGGAAAATACAGCACTTCAACCTTTTCACGGTTTCACGCTGGCCATGTTCAGACAACACAGTTTCACATTGATGGGTGGAGAATCAAAACATCGGATGGCTTATTGAGTGAGCAATTTGTAGATGATCAGTTATTTTCAGCATTTGGTTTCAATTTCCAAAATTTATTTTGATTTATTCTACATGGCTTGTGAATCCTAATGATTGTCTATGTTGTGTTGATTAATATTGAATCCGAGTCCGGTATAATTATTCAGTGTAACTTGTGATTTATGTGTTCATTTCTTGTTTTTACCCTTTGAGAAGATTGAACTGTTTCAGTTACTGTTATTTTTTTCTATTTTGATATTCAATATGTTATTACCTGTGTGAATCTAATGGGTTGGTTACACTGTTCTGCTTCAATTAATGGCCCTCTTTCTTTGTGAACATTGATCAAATGTCCACCTTAATGTGCTCACCTGTGACTAGAGTTGGCATAATCGGCCAGGTCTAGCCTGCCCGACGTTTTAAGAGAGTTAGACCATTGAAATCTTGTTTTGGGTCCAATAGGTTTGGCCGATGGGCCAATGGCCGACAGACTGTGGCCCGACTCAACAAATCTTAATGCATCTTAAGGGGATGAGCTGTACTATCCAATTTTTTGGCCCGACCTGGTATTGGTTTGATGAGTTTGGACCAGGCAAGACTAGGTAACCTGAATTGCTACCTCTACTTGTGACTGAGCATGAATTAAGTTACCTATCTATAATTTAGGAATACGATTTCGATAAATAATAAGTGAGCACATTAATATACGTCAACGGTGGCATTCGAACATTCGTAGTGTACATGAGAGTATATGAGCAATCTATTTCACATGTTCCATAAATTCCTAATTCAAAGCATTGCTTTAGCTTTAGTTGCACTACAAAAGTGCCTTGGCTTTCATTGATTAGTGCAAAATAAGTTTTCGTGTGACTTCTTCAATTGTCAAAGATCAATGACTCTTTCAATTATTCAAACTTAGCTACATACAAAGTATGATGATCCTATCACATTTTGCCTTATGATGATAGTGACCATTTCAAAACTGATTTTATATTTTTAATTCAACAATAATAATGGTTATTATAAATTTAAAAAATGGAGGGCTTATAGGATTCAAAATTTTGAAAACATTTTTTTTTTTGAGTAAAAAATTTTGAAAACTTATAATCACATATGTAACTGTTTAGATGAGGATTTAAATTTAAATTACATTTGGTATGATTTTAGTTTTAAAAATATGGAAATCAATTTAAATTTTAATCCATAAACATTTCGAGTTAGACTTCTCTCTCTCATATCTATTTTATTTGATAAAATTAAAAGTTTGACTCGAACTCAATAAATAAATAAAATATTAAAAGAAATATAAAAAGGTCAAACTACTAGAGTTTAACTTGTGTTCGATTCAATTAAAGCTCGATTCAATTGATACCCGACAAGCTCAAACATAATTTTCGAAGCTCGATAACTCGACTCTGACTCATTCATAATAGTATAAACTGCAAAGATACGCTTAATTTTTTAATTTTCTATTTGACTTAATTAAGAAAATAAAAAGAGGAGCAGCTCTGACAAGAGAGATTCTTATCAGCTGTGGAAATTAATAGTGAGAAGAAAAAAGAACAAAGAAGAAGAAAATAATGGAGGAAGAGAGAGAAAAAGGCATTTCAGAGAGAGATAGGAAATAGAAAGGGAGGAGAGAGAAAATCAGGAAAAAGAAGAAGAAGGAAAATCGAACGCAACACATCATCAAGAACAACCACCAGAAATTGATTCCTCTCTCTTAAGCCCAAATCAAAATTTTGCTCTCTCTCTCTCAGGCCCAATTTTCAGATTTCAATCAGTGCCGCAGCTCACAAACGCTCGATCTTCTAGCCCTACCTTGTTTTTCCATTAAAATTTAGCAGCTATATACTTGATTTATGCATCAATGACCCCCAATTTTTGCATTATTACATGGATTGGTTTAGACTTTGGGCGTATATCTATACTGATATAGCTACGTCGTTTTGATGCCTGTTCGTGACCGGCTATTGATAAGGAAAGCTATCCGAGTTTTCTAGATCGTGCGCAGATCTTTGTTCTTATTGATCTGGCTGAATTGTTGGGAATTTTTGTAAATTGACATGAAAATGGAGACCTGAGGTGAGTTCAAATCTTCAATCCTCCCCCCGAGGATTAGAGCATGTAATCAAATTTGGGGGATTATCCTGATTCCCTTAGCTATTATAGTATAAGTATAATTTGAACTTGATTTCTTCATTCATTAACGGTTTGACAGTTACATACTGATTTTGTTGAAAAGTCTTCTCCTATATCTAGGATTGGTAAATTGTGTACATTGTTTTCTTTCTTTAAACGAATCTTATTTAATATTTTGTGAATTGTCTGGATTCTGCCATGTTTTCTGAAGGCCTTATTTTGTCTTTTTGACCAGATGAATATCTTGCTGTGGATAGTAGATATGCTTCATTTTTTCCGGTGTAAAAGATAGCGAGTACATTCTCAGTATTTGCACAGCAGTGAGAATCAATTTAAGACCAGTTTTTTTTTTTTAATCTAATTTGTTTCTTTAATTATCAGTGAGGGTGTGAATAGTTGATTGGTAACTGCTGTTGAATAACTTGAAGAAGGTTGTCGTTGGTGGCTCTAAGTGATGATTAAAAATATTCTCAATAAGCTTCCTCGGAAACAGGGAAAGTTATCTGAAAATCGTGATGGAGGAGCCTCTACTTTATCTTCAAACGCATCGTCTACTTCTAGAAGCAATTCTGCAACAGGTCCCCGGTCGGGCAATACGAATTCCACCGCTCATTCTGGGACCAATTCAACTCAGAATACTGGTCTAAACCATGGGAATAAACTTAATGATGCTAAGGTAAATGGGAGTGCTGTACCTGTTTCTTATGAGGCTCTACCTGGTTTTAGAGATGTCCCAAATGCTGAGAAGCAAAACTTGTTCATCAGAAAGTTGAGTATGTGTTGTGTAGTGTTTGATTTCTCTGACCCCACCAAGAATTTGAAAGAAAAAGACATCAAAAGGCAGACACTGGTTGAGCTTGTGGACTACATCTCTTCGGCGAATGGGAAATTCAATGACACTGTTCTGCAAGAGATTGTAAGAATGGTGTCCGTAAATTTGTTCCGCACGCTTTCTACTCAGTCTCGTGAAAACAAAGTCTTGGAAGGTTTCGATGTGGAAGAAGAGGAGCCCTTAATGGACCCAGCGTGGTCCCATTTGCAAATTGTGTACGAGTTACTCCTCAGGTTTGTTACTTCCCCAGAGACAGATGCGAAGCTGGCAAAGCGCTACGTTGATCACTCTTTTGTCTTAAGGTTATTGGATCTCTTTGATTCAGAAGATCCTAGGGAAAGGGAGTATTTAAAGACTGTATTGCACCGCATTTATGGGAAGTTCATGGTGCATCGCCCCTTCATCAGAAAAGCGATAAACCATATATTTTACCGTTTTATTTTCGAAACGGAGAAGCATAATGGGATTGCTGAGCTGTTAGAAATATTGGGAAGCATTATAAATGGATTTGCACTTCCTTTGAAAGAGGAGCACAAGCTTTTCCTTGTAAGGGCTCTCATTCCACTTCACAAACCGAAGTGCATACCCATGTACCATCAGCAGCTAACTTATTGCATCACACAATTTGTGGAGAAGGACTGCAAGCTTGCTGACACTGTTATCAGGGGATTACTCAAATATTGGCCCATAACCAACAGTTCGAAGGAGGTCATGTTCTTGGGTGAGCTAGAGGAAGTGCTGGAAGCAACTCAGCCGCCGGAGTTCCAGCGCTGTATGGTTCCGTTATTCCGCCAGATTAGTCGTTGCATGAGCAGTTCACACTTTCAGGTTGGTTATATGATACATTATTTGATTGCCTTTAATCGTCTCTCAATTTCCTCTGAATTGTTATGAGATGCTTTATGGCTATTTATTGCTCCATCTAAAGTAATTCCTTTTAACTATGCTTTTCTTCTGCATTCAAGCTTCCTTTGTTAATATTAATCACATCTAATCTTTAATTAGTTTAACTCCTTTGTGGTGTAGTTTGTGTTTCTTATGCTCAGATTTTTCTTGCCATATACCTTCTGTACCTTTTTGCTTTTGATTTATTTCACTTTCTTTATTAGATTATACTTAGCCCATTTATGTAGCCTATTCTGGGGCTTGTTTGGTCACAATTTGTACACGGTCTGATGATGCTGAAATGGCTAATGATGGGGCCTTAGAAACTTGCTTAATCTCCAGTAACCCCATTAATAGTTGCCTTATGTTTGTTGGTATTATAAAGCTATACTTGAAATGTGAATGTGGGAGAATTTTTTTTGTACTTGTCATATAAACCTGTTTGCTTGTATGTTGATTAGATTCAAAGTACTACATTTTAGAATCAGCTCAGCCAAGTCGAGATTCTTCCCTTTGTTCTTGTGTGGCTGACATCACATTTATCTTTGCTCCTTTGTTAGCATCCTTTCTCTGATACGGTCTCTTTTTTCTCTGTCCATAAAAAAGGGATGCAAGCACAAGCTTGAGATTCTAAGAAAGATCATTACAAAAGACACATCTCTGTCTCTCTATCTCTAAAAATATAATCATGATATCTTTGTTGAGAAGACAAGATGGTCTTAAGAGCCAAAAGGCCGCATTAACTACTCAATTCAATATGTACTTATCTGCTGGACAATGTAGTCAACGTTGACCTAGTGTAAAAGAGACCCGGTTTACGGATCTTTCTATGCATTGCAACTACTGAAAGAAAAACATAATATACATATATTTATGGAACTTCAACATTCACTTTTCTTTTTTTCATCCAGTATTATTGACTGCCACCTTCAGCTCTGCACCTCTTCTTGGATCTTGATCGCTACAGCCAGTTACATGTCCATTCCAGATTATCTTATTTGCACATGAATTAATTTTTTATTAACAGACTGACTTTTTTATATCCTAGAGCTTATGCCGAAGAAAGCAAGGGTAGATAGAGATGATGATTCGGTCTGATTGCAGAGGCCTAATTATAATTGATTTTGAAGAAAAAAGACGATCACAATGTATGAAATCCATTGATTTGCTTCAAGGCATTTGGTCATTGTTCCTTATAAATTTGTCTTGTCACAGACTTGTTTTTGAATCTTCAAGTCTATACTTCTAACCTTTTGAATTTTATTTTTTGAATAAATTTCAAATTCTGTCCTTGAGGTTTGATCCATTTACAGAAAAAAGAAACTATTATGCTTTGAAATTTGTGCAAATGCTCCCTTGAGATACTACTAACACCCGTTCAGTAGTTCAGTTAGTGCAATAGTAAATAAGAAGCACAGTCATTTCTATTTTTAAATATTTTGTTGAGTTGCTTTGTAAATAGGTCAAACGTCAATGGTGTTTCCTTTAATTGTCCCTTTATTCTGTTTACTTTAGCGTTTCAAAGATAATGTATTTACGTGATAATCTTTTAGTTTCCCTTGTCTTTTCTTTCTTTTTATGCTATCCACTCTTTTCCATTATCCACTTTGCATACCCTCTCCATGGAGTCTTCATGATCATATTATCCGATTCCTTGTCCCGTAGGTGGCAGAAAGGGCTCTGTTTTTATGGAACAACGATCATATCGAGAACCTGATCAAACAAAACCGTAGAGTTATACTGCCGATCATCTTCCCTGCACTGGAGAAGAACACAAAGAACCACTGGAATCAGGCAGTGCATAGCTTGACTCTCAACGTCCGGAAGATCTTCTCCGATGTGGACCCCGAGCTGTACGAGGAGTGCTCCCTCAAATTCCAAGAAGATGAATCACGAGAAGAAGAAACCAAGAAGAAACACGAAGCAACATGGAAACGCCTAGAGGAAATAGCCACAATGAAATCGTCTAGTAATGAAGCAGTGCTTGTTCCTCCCAAGACGAGCACCAATAGACCATCTGGCTGAATCAAGGTCTTCTGTGTTGACATTGCTGATCATGGATCATGAGCTTGAAGGTGAACCTGTGAAATGGGATGTCTATATTTTCTTGATTGCTTACATTTTAGCGTCCGATTTTTATTTTTTTCTGAAATCAGACCGGGGCGTACGATCAACTTTGTTTTGATATAGGAACAGGGACTGTACATGCATAAATGGGCAGCCAACTCTGGAGGAGGTTGTAGAACTTTATTAGTGATCGATCGACGTTCTTTCAGCTTTAGCTCTTAGAATGATGTTGAAATTAAGACTGTATTTTTCTGTCTTGCTATGAAACATTCCTTGTAAAACAGTTCAAGAATGTAGGATTTCCATTTTTTTTTTAATTTTTTTTCTTTCTAATCTTCATCAAGATTGGGTGTCATTACATTGAGACACCGAATGTTTTTAAAGCATCGTGCTCTACAATGAAGCAAAGAGATCCAATAATCTTAGGTCAAACACTTTGGTCCACCACTCACGACTGTATAGATTCACGATTAATGATTGGATTCAAAATTCACGATTTTAGTTATGTAATTTTGCAATTGGATTCACAATTTTATTGAGTTCTAAGATCGATTCTTGGCTTTCTACTTTTTTATCATCACCTTCTTTTTAAAATCACTTCTATTTTAAATACTACACACTTTTACTTTAAAGTAATTTTTAAATAATTTTTAAATTTAATCACTTTTAAGAAAGTACAAGTAATTGTAAACACTCCCAATGTCGAAACACTTTTGATTAATCATGCCACTGTGAAGTCCTGGCGCGCGACTAACCAAATTAAACAAAAAACACGAGAACAACCAAGTCCCGTAGCATCAGCACTCTCGATGATCTACCTCCAATCCCAATCCCATTACTATTTTTCTGATTATTTTTTAATTTAATTATTCATCTCATACACACCCTTGGATGTAGAATCCTCCCTCCTCTCTGGTTTCCCAAACTATCGGAAAAATTGGATTTCTTCCAATTTTTTCCAATTTTAATATATACAATCCTACGTGAAATCCACGTTTCGAAACCACCAGGTTTGAATTTAATTGATGGTCCATAATTCGTTTTTTGCGTTAATCGTTTCCGATGTGCTGTGAAAACGAAGAATCGTAGAATTTGGATTGGTTCCTATATTCTCCGGGAAATGCCAAGCATTGGTGTGAAATTATACAGTGTATTTTTCAAGCTTTTGCTCAAGCATCGGTTGCAGAACCGGTTAGAGTATGCAGAAACTAACACCGGTGGCAGTGGAGGAAACTTTGGTGTGACGTCACGGCCGGAGGAGGAGTCGGTCGCGGCTGCCGATCCTTGCTTCACCGACGGTGTCGCTACAAAAGACATACACATTGATCCTTTAACATCTCTCTCTGTTCGCATATTTCTCCCCGAATCGTGCCTATATTTACCCGATAGCAAAACCAAATCTCACCACGGGAAGCTGAATGGTGGATCTGATCCTAATAGAACACTAAATCGTCGCAGAAGCGATACGTTGAATGATGGAGGGTACTCTAGCAGCAATGGTGGTATAACTGTTAAGCGTGCTCAGAGTATTGATAACAGTTATAGAAGGAAGAGTTATGCAGGTGGTATGAATGATGCAAATTCAAAATCTGAAACTGGGAGCTACGGAGGGTACAATCCAGCTGGGAACAACAATCGAATGTTACCGGTGATGCTGCAGTTTCATGGTGGAGGGTTTGTTAGCGGGAGCAATGACACGGTGGCAAATGATTTTTTCTGTAGGCGGATTGCGAGATTGTGCGATGTGATTGTGTTGGCTGTGGGGTATAGGTTGGCACCAGAGAATAAGTACCCAGCAGCATTTGAGGATTCTTTAAAAGTGCTGCATTGGCTGGCGAAGCAGGCGAATTTGGCTGAATGTAGCAAGTCGTTGGGGAGAGGAGGAAGGGAAAATATATGGAGGTCGGAGGGTAATGGTCATGTCGCCGATGCCTTTGGAGCTTCTATGGTGGAGCCTTGGTTGAAAGCTCATGGAGATCCTTCAAGGTCGGTTTGATCTCTCGTATTTCTTTTGATATGTGTTGGTTCTTGATATTGCTAGTCTCCTGTCGTGTGTGATCAGTCGCGTGAAATTTCCCTCATCTGTTTTGTGGCTCGGATGGAACTAATGGTTAAGCTTTGAATATTTAGTATTGGCCTTTTGTTTGTTTAGGTTCAACTATGAGTCGAAAATGTAGCTAGTATCAACTAGAAATGTGTATAATGGTTGAATATTTGAAGTCTGAACTTCAAGAAGAAATATAAGTCAATAGGGTACTTGTCTCCATGTTGACATAGCTGGTTCTACATTAGTCTACCTAAAGATAACACCGAATGGAGTTAGTTTCAAAGTTATATTGCTTGAAGTCTATTATGAATCATTTTGCATTTTTTCTTTTATATTTGTCGATTCATTGTAGATTATGGCTAAACATGCTGCTCGAGCAATCATTTCATTATCTAATAGAATTTTAAGTATGTGTGAGATGATTTGCCAACACACCATGAATAACTTGGAAAGTGAGGAAGTAAAGCAGAATCAACTGTTACTGATCTTTTCTCTGTCTTTTGTATAGATGATGAATCATGGGTTTTATCATTCTTGAACTCTTCTTCTATTGGAATCAGGTGTGTACTCCTAGGGGTGAGTTGTGGAGGAAACATTGCTGATTACGTGGCAAGAAAAGCCGTAGAGGCTGGTACGCTTATAGAACCAGTAAAGGTGGTTGCCCAGGTTCTAATGTATCCTTCCTTCATGGGAAGCACACCAACAGCTTCAGAAATAAAACTAGCAAACTCCTACTTCTACGACAAGGCCATGTCCATGCTTGCGTGGAAACTTTTCTTACCGGAGGAAGAATTCAGCCTCGATCACCCCATCGCCAATCCACTCATACCAGGTAGCATGGACAGATTTTTTCTCTGTCCTATTGGGTGTTTTTAGCCTAGTTCTATAAGAGTACATCTTTTTTAGCCACTTTGCCCTATAAAAATAATACTGTCCCTTAATGAGTGGAAGTTTGAAAATGCGGTTACTTTCCCTCGAAGGATTCATAAATATGGATTCGTGAAATCATAGATCCGTCCCTGCAGGTAGAGGCGGCCCCCCTTTGAAGCAGATGCCTCCATCACTAACAATCGTGGCGGAACATGATTGGATGAGGGATCGGGCGATTGCTTACTCAGAGGAGCTCCGGAAGGTAAATGTAGACGCGCCTGTTCTCGAGTACAAGGATGCTGTTCACGAATTCGCAACGCTTGATATGCTACTCAAGACTCCTCAAGCTCAGGTTTGTGCAGAGGATATTTCCATCTGGGTGAAGAAATATATCTCACTTCGAGGTCACGAGTTCTCTTATTGATTTTGAGCAAACAATAGGGTTATGATTGTAACCATCATTCTTATAGTGTGTATCAAGATGTACAATGAAAATGAAAAGGAATATATCATATTACTTTGACATTGATTTGTATTGTGAAGGAATAATGTGTTGGAGAAATTAAATTCTGACCAAAAAATGAGGAGGCTTATTATTTTCAAATCTCACCTTCATTTTTAGGTTGTGGATTTGGTTGAAAATTAAACCAAGCTACTCGATTTTCGGTTCGTGCTTGTTCGTTTGAACATGTTTGGTTAGATATCAAATAAGCTCCAACATATTTTTTCGTTTGATAAAACATAAAGCTCGAGTTCGGTAAGTAAATATATAAAAATAAGTGTAAAAATATTAAATTACTCCAGCTCGTCTCGTATCTGGCTCGTTTAGATCTTGTTCAAACTCAATTTAATTAATAATCAAACAAACTCAAATATAATACTAGAAGTTCGATAAAATTTCAAACATGCTTGGAACCTATGCAAATTATTTTTACACCTAATATCTTTAGATAAATTTTTGTCACTTCGGACTACACTTTCAGAGATAAGGACAGTATTTCTCTCGAGTAACATGTGGCCCGATGCATGGATCTTCTTATGTGCAACGGGTTGATTCATACCCTATTTTTAAAAAGGTATTAGTTTTTTTAAAAAAGTATTACTTTTTTTTGCGAAAAAAGTATTAATGTCTTAAAAATTGATATACATGAATTTTTTTTTTTTTTTTATATTTTATGATTTAGCGCTTCTTTTAGCGTCCGCTCAATAAGGTGACGAAAAAGTATCACTTAATTGGCTAAAAGTATTACTGTTTTTAATAAAAGTATCAATCCAAAGTTATACTTCCATTCATAAGTTTATTAAAATAAGTAGTATTTTTTGCCAATTTAGTGATACTTTTTAGCAGAAAAGTAATACATTTTGGACCGGGTAGAATTATCCTATCCATTACATATAAAAGTATTCATGCAACGAGGACATATAAGTTTTTGTCATTTGTCTCATAGGCCATAGGTATTTAGGTTATTTTTTTATATATCACAAACACAAGTCACTTGTATTAAAAATTAAGGGGCATTGGGTAAACTGCCCTCGCTCGTATCATGATTTGAGATTTTCTTTTTTAAAATATACATAGGATAGGATTTTTTTTTTACTTGCAACGGGCACGTCTGTTCCATGTGATCGTTATTTTTTAAATTTTGTTTTAGGTCCATTTCTTCTAAGGAAAAAAAATACTATTCTAATATTATATGTGTTGATCGATTCTCTAAGAAAACATATTATATTGACATGTTTTAAAAACCGTGATTGTTGTAAAGAATAATATATTGTACAGTCAATTAAACTTTTAGTTTGTGAATTCTTATTTAATTAAAAAAATAACAAACTCTAGAGAAAAGAATCAAAGACCTCAAACTGAAGGTCAAGCTTTTTCTGGCCACCTTCTCCCAACATTTCCCCCGGACCGATTTCGTCCAGAGTGACAAATAAGTAATGCTTTCACAAAGTTTTTTCATGCAAGACATAATCAAAACTGAATTAGAATAAATTAAAATAAACAACTCAAAAGTCACAACAGAATAATATAAAAATTTCTGACTCTATTAAATTATTGGTGGAGAATTCAGACATTCTCTTGTTTGATCTTTTTGCAGTGTCTTAGTATCCTTTCTTGTTCTGATAATTAACTAGATAATTGCCACTTCGTCTTCACTTTTATCTACAATGCAATCTTCTTAATTTTTTCTTTTTTTATTTCTCTTTGTCCATTTGTTGTTCTCTCGTCTATTTATTTCCGGTGGTGAATTGTCTTTTCCTTTTTCTTTTTCTATCCTTTTATTTATCTTTTTTTTTTTTTTCTTTTTTTTTTGCGGTGCTTTGTTGTTTGAAACTTTTCCGTGTCTTTCTTTCATGTTGCAGTGTTCCTCTTGTTGCTTAAACAGTTTCTCTTCTTATCATTTTTTCCTGAATTTTCTTATGTGCATCCTTCTTTCTCCTTGGTTTATGTTTCGTGGTTGTGTCGGTCGGTCGTTTGCTTTGAATTTAGTATCTTCTTATTATTCAATTCAATTCTTTTTGTTTCCTCAATAATTGCACATAGTCTTCCTTGTACTTCTTTTATTTTATCGTTCTATGGTACGAGGAAATAAATTTCTATATATGCTTGTGAGATCAACCCTTTGTAATAGTTAGATTCATTCTTTCATGAAAAATATTTATAATTTATATTATATTTTCTTTTACCAATAATATTTTAAAATATTTCATATTTTCAAATTTTTATATCTTCGTCCATCATTATTAATTTCCGTATCTGTCTTTTTCTTCGTATGTGATGTTTCTTATCCAGCTCATATAACCTTAAATATTATTGAAGCGTAACTATATATGACCGAACTTCAATAGTCGTACTTAAAATTTTTATTGGTCCTCTGACATGATTTAGGAGCAATATAAGATAATATTCCCTCCGTCCCATAAAAAGAATCATGTTTGATGGATGTACAACTTTTTATCATTGGTCAACTTAGTCAATTTACAACCCTTTACCAGTGGATGATTGTAAGTTTTACCCTTAAAAATTTGTTAAACTCATCAATGTTCTATTTGTATCAAAGTATTAACATGATTTTATAAGGGCATCAAAGTAACTTCTATGGATAACTAACTTTAACTTTTCAAACAACAATATTTTTATGGGACAAGAAAGGATTTTGATACAAGACTATTTTTATGGGACGGAGGGAGTATATATATGTCTCCTATATCAAATAGTCAGCGCTTATACAACAACATCTACTTTCATTCTCTCTCCAACACTTTTTATCCCATGTATAGTATTAGTATTGCACCGTACATTTCCTATAAAGAGCTTTTGTGCTTCTCCACTGCTGACGCACATTACAAAAAATTGGTGAATTTGTTTTGCAAGTATGATCTCATGCCAATACATTTTCTAAATTTTGATTTGCCCTAAGTCACACATTGTTAATGTAGAAGAAGAGGTTGCTATTAATGATTGCTGGCCAAATCTCTTTCGAATTAAATTCATAATTCTCCACATAGCTTATTGAACCCACCCACCTAGCATCCTGAAATTGCTTGATCTTATCAATTTTACTTTCTCCATCATTTGGTATCATAAAGATTGTTAGTTATTCTAGAACAAATTTCAACACTGATAAGGCAGTTATATCTAAAAAAAACATTACGGATTATATGGTACTATTCACTGATTGCCAAGATGTGCATTTTGGACATGAACATGACTTCTATCTTTCCTTCATTAACTCTAAAATATTTAATTTTTAAGGTTTAAAATAAAGCAATATGTAATGATTGGTTGATTAATGATTGATCAAACACATTATTGAAATTTATAAAGGAGAATAGGATTTTGAATTGGGAAGATGGATACAACCCCTATGTAGATTAAAAAATAAAGATTATGTAGGATGGGCACGTCCTCCATCCGGATGGGCCCATGCCAATCCAAACACCCCGTAGAATTTCGTTGATAACTTTGTGTCTTCCAGTTGTGTTATTGTTGAACATTTCTAATTGTTTATATCTTATTACAGTCTTCTGCAATAATTTTTTTTTGAACTCTTTGTAATACACTAATATATTGTGTAGTATGATGTATTTAATTCTAATGAGATAAGAGTCATAAGAAAAAAGAAAATATTAATAAAATATAGACAATATTGGTGGCTCAGCATGTACAAGTAGTTTAATATTTTAGTGTGTATAGTTCAGAGTCTTCTTAATTAAAATATGTGTTTCTTTTTAGGTTTTATATATTCATAAACATAATCTTGAGGTGCATAATCAAATTCTTTGAGATGTGCTCTTACAACAACTTTTTCTTTCTATACTGTGAATAATTGATTATTGAATATGTATAGAATTTTTCTTTTGTAGAATACTATATTTTTTTATTAATATTTTAATGCATTAATATATGTTTAGAATCCTAAAGATAAATATAATAGAATTAGATTAAACCATAAAACAAAATTACTTTATTAACCCTTACCTAATTAAGTTTATAGGGCTAAAATAAGACAAACGAAAAATTGGCTGAAATTTAAGGCACTTTTATAATATTGTATAGATCCACGAAAATGTAAACATGACAAGGGATATGTCACTATTTATAAGGGTATCCTACTGAGTTAACCTAACCAGTGAGATATGATTTAAACCCCATGCCAAAACGTAGATGATGCCACAGGGTATTTTCCCTTACTCCAACTTTTGAATATGTGATTAAAGTTAAGAGGACTTTTATAGTACATTTGAGGTATCCGTACACTTAAAGATCTAATATCATTAGCTCATCCACTTTTAATTCTGACATTTAGATCAAGTGATTTGGCACCTTTTTAACTGGTTACCAAACTTAAATGGTGAAACTTGTAACCAGGTTAGAAAATTTAAAGATTCTATGCAAGGTTACATAATATTCTGATTTAGCAACTACTTCGTATTGTTTTCAGTCCCTTAAGGGCCAGTTTACTTTGTAAGATGGGGCATCCCTCTTTTTCCTATCCAAAGGGATTGCGACTTGGGACTGGACAATTGGTCCATCAAAATTTCATGTTTACATTTAAGAATTCTTTCAATTAGATTGTGACTAATTAATTCATTCCATTGTTTACCTCCTCATACCTGAATAAATAGTTTGACATTTGTGCCCTTCATTCTATGTTGTTCTTTTCGTTGGCTCTGTTTATTTCTCCAGATTTTCTTCATGTTTGAACACCAACTTCAATTGTGCAACCTAATTTAATACAACAATCATCTAAATTCTACTTCAAATCACCAGAATTTATCCAACTTCAATTGTGTTCGTAGCAAATCATTCACCTGGTGCAAAAAAAAATTGTAAGTGAAATGAAATAAAGAAATGAACTTCGACAAAGAAATGCAAATTGCCCACTCGATGCAGATCATGCACATTAAATTCCAGGACTCAACAAAGAAAAGTTTTGCGTACATAGACAAAATTAAATTAAAAAATAAAATATATGCATACCAAATTGAGGAAACTCAAAAGCAGATGAGCACAAAATAAAGAAAAAACATACACAATTTTTTTTTTCGGACATGCTTACCAGCACAATCGGATTTTCTGGATTACCTCTGGGATCTGACTAATACTGCCAGCCAGCCATTAGCAGGGACATCCAGATGCAGACGGGCGGATTCAGGATCAAGTGATGGAGTAAGCTAGAACATAAAAATTAAAGTTAAAAAAATTGCATCTTACTATACTTAAAAAAATTATGTACACATGTGTATATAAATTCACACACACATTTATATTGGTATGTGTAAGGATCTAGTTCCTTTTCTTTTTTTTTTCTTTCTTTTTTGAGAAAAGTGTAAGTTATCTAGTGTGGATTTTAGAATGGGAAAATTGGTGAAAATGATCGGTAAGTTTCCACTATTTATGAAAATATCCTTTATGTTTCACACTTTATGAAAATACCCTGTATGTTGATAAAAATTGTTAAAAATACCCCGTTACCTGCTATTGCAGGTTAACCAACATGTCATATAGT
>JAUEKW010000049.1:606678-618748 GCA_032274785.1 Ajuga reptans
ATTCGTGCCATTCTCTATTTGACTATTAATTTTCTCTCTTCTTCTTCTTTTCTTTTTCTTTTTTCTTTTTTCTTTTTCTAATTTTCTTTTTTCTCTCTTTCTTAAAGAGAGAGAACTATATAAATATCATTATTCTTTTCTATAAATGTTTGTATTTAGCTGCTTCAACAACGCTGAGTAGGGGACGATCGGAAATTGATATGTGACCACTATTTTAGGTGACAAGGTACTCAATCAACAAGTTGCTATCAATTCACATGTTGTGTTGAACATCAGAACAATGTTGAAGTTAATTTTTCTAAACCTTGTCCAATAACTCGCGCGTATTTGACTACACCACCACTTAATCATAAAATTACGAAAAGAAAAAAGATTTAAAATAAACTATCTTTGTTTTGGCATGATCTTATTGTACTCAATATTGCTTTCATTTTCTAAATATTTTAATCTTTAAAAGGAACACTTAATGGGAGAGAGGTATCTAATTTTTGGTTTCTTGCAATATTTCTTAGGCAGAGAACGATTCGTAGGTTTGGAATTTCTTCAGTTTCTATTATTAATGCGCATTAAATGTACACAAAAAAAAATCTAAATATTGTAATTGACCTGTCACAATACTCTTTTTGTTCCATTTACATAGGTTATTTCCATAAGAATTAAAAAAATGGTATTAATATATTTAATACATTGATTTTAACTATATTTTCCTTATATTCCCTTATATTATTTATTAGTTGACTAAACATATTTATTTGATGTGAAAAATATCAAGATACATTAACTTGAAACGAACATGAAAAAAAAATGATAAGCTGAATATGGTAAATGGTTGTATTTATCTTACGGACTAAAACGAAAACTAAACTTATTTTTTTTGTAGGAGTCATGGACTAAAATTGAAATTCAATAACCTGTGTATGTCATGACAGCTTTATCTTTGTACTTATAGTATTTATTTTAAGAACTTACCATTATTAACAAATAATTGACCAGATTCATATATATTTACATGTATATAACAATAAAGAAAATAAAAATATTTAACCAGCTGTTCTAAAAAGTAGTTCCACCAGAATCATGCTGGATGGAATAAATTTATATGAGTTAAATAATAGTAACAACATTCTCTGCACACTTTTATAGTTGACATTTGAATTGATGCATGATATCATTTGAATAGAGAAAAATCTCCACTCTGGTTGGTTTCAATTTCATCTCAAACAAAAACTCACTTTCATGCTGTAATTTTATTTTAATTTTGTAAATATATTTTCATTCTACCAAAATATTTAATTTGTTGCAATTTTTAAAATGGGAATGGCAAATTGTATGTTCTTGTAGTGATCGTGTTATTATATTGTATCGAAAATCTCTTTACCATAAACTGGTACGACGATGCTACTAGGATTACCATGGCGTGGACAAGTTGCTCTGAACCTATATACAAGAATAAAAGGAATCAAGAAATAGATGATCAATATCCAGCTCATCAATATCCAGCTCATTGCATGAGCCAAACCAGGTATGCTCGTAGCTACAGTACCATGCAGCAGAATAGTACGAACAGATTCCATCTGTTGGTTAATGGAAATGAGACACGTTGCATGGGAATGGATAACTTGTAGGGTTGCTGATATTGCTAGGGTTTAGCCTATTTACTATATATAGTGACAAATGTATCAGCTGTAAAGTAAGAAAATTGAATGAAACAATAAATGAATATCCCTCTCTCAGCTATGGTTTCCTTTGCTTTATTTGCCTCTTCTCTACGTTTTCCTTTTATGGTATCAGAGCACAACTTTACAGTTGTTGCCTGATTACCCTCTTTACCACAAGTTATCCCTATCACCCCAATATGACAGAAGTAGGGATGTAATCAAACCAAACTATTCGCAAACTATTTGGGTCTCGGTTCGAAAAAATATTCATTCGGGATCGTTCGTTGGCCTAAACGAACCGAACTCTAGCCTAATTTCGAGCTCGGTAAAATTTTCGAGCCGAACTCGAGCCTATAAGTATTTGGTTCGTAAGCTCGCGAACTTGTTCGCGAACCCAAGCTCGCAAACCAAGCTCGAATATATATATAATATAAAAAAATTAATGCACTTAGTTGTGTTCAGCAAGGGTTGAACACTATTCGCGAGCTTTTGCTAATCGAGCTCGAACTATTTGCGAGCTTAGTAACAAAATCGAGCTCGAACTATGCATATTTTAATGTGTTATCGAGCTTTTGTCGAATCGAGCCAAACTATTCACGAGCTTAGTAATTACAAAATGAACCGAACTCGAACATATGTATAGAAGCTCGAGCCGAACTCGAGCCAAACTTGAACACACTAAAAATCAAACGAGCCGAACTCGAGCCTTGTACTGTTTGGCTTGATTCGGCTCGTTTACATCCCTAGACAGAAGAAACTACAACTCAAAATATTACCACCCCAAAAATTCAAATTATACAGCCTCGGGCACAGCTTGTTACAATCAAGTTGGGAGAGTCAAACTTCCTTGTTTGGAAGCAACAAATCCAAGCAGCGGTGAGAGGTTATGGCCTCGAAGGATATCTCACTGGAGAAATCACTTCACCAGATCCAAATGATACAACTCAGTATGGTCTGTGGGTGAGACAAGATCAACTGCTTGTCTCATGGCTTCTTTCATCTCTTTCAGAAGACTTGCTTGTTACCACTGTGGGACTGGAAACATCTAATGATATCTGGGAAACGTTGAATGCCAGGTTCACCAGTCAGTCCATTGCAAAGATCATGCAGTACAAGCTTCAACTACAGAATATCAAGAAAAAACAATATGGGAATGAGAGAGTATCTAAATAAAATCAAAGGTTGTTGACTTGTTGTGATGCATTGACAGCTGCTGGCCAGAAGATCTCAGATACAGACCACATTCTATACATCTTGAGTGGATTGGGAGCAGATTATAATCCCATCATGGTGTCTGTTTCAGCCAAAATATGAGGATGCACCCTGAGAGATGTCTATTCTCTCTTACTTAGCTTTGAAAGCAGAATAGAGAATCTGGAAAGCACTCAAATCAATGGAGATGGTTATGTTCCCACAGCTAATATGGCAACACAGAGATCTGGAACAGGAGGCAACAACAACAACAATTCCTGGAGAGGAAGAGGATCTCCTCAAAGAGGAGGGAGATATCCTGGAGGAAGGAATTCTGGTGGCAGAAACACATATTCAAGAGGTGGCCGTGGAGGTAGGTTCTCTAACACTGCAAGGTGGTGTACATACTGTTGCAGAGATAATCATAACACTGCTTAGTGTTATTACAAAGATTATCATGATAGTAATGGCCAGCAACAACAACAAGCCAGAGGAAATGGTCAAGGAAGAAATCCCTCTGCAAATGTTGCATCACTGGGTAGCAATGATTATTACAATGATCATGAATGGTATCCTGATTCAGGTGTTACCTACCACCTCCCTTATGACTTCAACAATAGGGAAATGATAAAGTTCAGGTGGAAAATGATACAGGTGTGTCTATATCTCATTATGGCAATTCTACAGTTAAATCACCATTAAATCCTTCACATCCTTTTCTGCTTAAAAATCTGCTACATGTTCCCCATATCACCAAAAATCTTCTTAGTGTGTCCCATTTTGCTAAGGATAACTTTGTGTTTTTTTAGTTTCACCCTTCATTCAGTTTGGTTAAGGATCAGCTCACATGGGAAGTATTACTCAAGGGGATTGCTAAGCAGGGTCTCTACTCTTTTGCCTTGTCCAATCAAGAATCACCTACCTCCAACCAACTTCAGTTTTCCAGTAGCAAGAAGACTTTGTCAGCATGTGCTGCAGAGTTAGCTAATAAATCTAGCTTAAGTATTTGGAATTCTAGATTAGGACATCCATCTTTAGATGTTGTTAAAAGGGCTCTTCAGCTGTGTAATGTTTCCTATTCTCCTAATAAAAATGATTTCTTCTGCTCTACCTGTCCTTTATCCAAATCCCATAAACAACCCTTCCCCAATTCCCAATCCACCTCTTATGATACCTTGCAACTAATACACACTGATCTGTGGAGGGCATCTCCAATCAAATCTTATGGTGGCTTCAGTTACTATATCAGTTTCATTGATCACAATACCAGGTTCACATAGATCTATCTATTGAAACAAAAATCTGAAACTGTCATGGCCTTCTCTCATTTCAAAAATATGGCTGAAAATTAATTTGGGAAGACAATTAAGCTGGTTTAAAGTGATGGTGGAATAGAATACAAGCCCCTCATTGAGCTCTTTAATAATTGTGGGATCATTCATAGAATATCTTGCCCTTACACCCCTGAACAGAATGGTTTAGCAGAGAGAAGACACAGACATATTGTTGAGGTAGGGTTGTCTTTGCTGAATCACTCACATGTTCCACAAAACCACTAGGATTCTGCTTTCTGTACTGCTGTTCACCTGATAAATAGGTTGCCATCCAAATCCAACCACCACAGAATACCCTATGAACAACTCACTGGCTCCAAACCCATATACACAGACCTCAAACATTTGGTTGCCAAGCCTTCCCATATCTTAGACCTTATAACAAACACAAGCTTGAGCTAAGAAGTGAAGCAGGCATCTTCCTTGGCTACTCTTTTCAGCACAAAGGGTACAAAATCCTTCTGCCTAAGAAACACAGAATAATAATATCTAGGCATGTTATCTTTAATGAGAAATGCTTCCCTTATTATTCTCAAATTCTAGAAATAACATCACAATCCCAACCAAACACCTCTGAGCTTATTACCTTTCCTTCAGCACCTCTCCTGCAGAATCCCAACCCTCCAGATATCCTTCCTCCTCAAACACTTCATCTTCTTCCAGTAACAACTCAGCTCCTCCATCACCCTCTCCAAACCTCCATAATGATGACAATACTGTCCAATTGCCTAATGAGCATAGTTCAAATTCTGATAATCATAACTCTCTTGCTCCTAATCTTTCTTTGAGTACTGCAGGGGATGAGCTCATTCCAAGGGGGCACAAAATGGTCACTAGATCCAAGGCAGGGATCTTCAAACCAAAAACATACTGGACTGATCTCCAATCATCAGAAACAGAACCCAAATCACACGTTGATTCCTTAAGAAATGATAAATGGAAAAAGGCTATGGAGGAAGAGTATGCTGCTCTCATGAAGAACAAAACATGGACACTCACACCACTACCTTCTAACAGAGAAGCTATTGGCTGCAGATGGATCTATAAGCTCAAGAAAAATGTTGAGGGATCCATAGCAAGATATAAGGCAAGGTTAGTGGCAAAGGGATATAGTCAAATAGCTGGTTTTTATTATTTTGATACCTTCAGCTCTGTTGTAAAGCCAGTAACTATAAGGTGTGTCCTGACTCTTGCTGTTTCTAAACAATGGAAAATCAAGCAACTGGATATAGACAATGCTTTCTTGAATGGGGACATAGATGCAGAAATATACATGCAACAGCCACCTTGTTTTGAACAAAGTGGAAATCTGGTTTGTAAATTGCAAAGATCTTTATATGGTCTGAAACAAGCTTCCAGATCATGGAGAATGAAGTTTGGAGGAACTCTTGCCAGCCTTGGACTTACTCAATCCAAGAGTGATTCTTCCTTGTTTGTTAAACATACAGGAACTTCTACAATTATAGTTTTGGCTTATGTATATGACATAATTGTCACTGGGAGCAATGAAGAAGAAATACAAGCTTTTGTTCAAAATCTAAGGAAGAGCTTCTCTTTGAAAGATTTGGGTGATCTGAATTATTTTCTAGGAATGGAAGTCAAACACACTACTGATGGTTTGCATCTTTCCCAAAAGAAGTATGTTCAAGGAATTCTTGAAAAAGTTGGCATGCAAGATGCCAAAGAACTCTCATCTCCCATGGTCTCCAATCCAGTTCTGACCAAGAATCATGGAAACCCTACGATTGATGCAAAGTTGTACAGATCCGTTGTAGGTGCACTCCAGTATGCTACCTTGACCAGATCAGACATTGCTTATAGTGTCAATAAGGTCAGTCAATATATGCAAAACCCTCTTGACACCCACTGGAAAGCAGTAAAGAGAATACTGAGGTATTTAGCTGGAACCTCAGACTTTGGATTACACTTTAAATCATCTAGCAGATTAGTGCTTGCAACATTTTGTGATGCAGATTGGGCAACTGACTTGGACGACAGAAAGTCAGTATCTGGCTACTGTATCTATCTTGGAAAGAACTTGATTTCCTGGAGTTCTAAGAAGCAAGCTGTTGTTTCCAGGTCATCAACAGAAGCTGAGTATCAAAGCTTGGCAAATGTGACATGTGAAGTCATTTGGGTGAAACATCTATTGAGTGAACTGGGTGTCAAACCATCTATTGCGACACCAGTTTGGGTGGATAATTATGGCGATGTATCCTTATCCAGTAATTCAGTTTTTCACTCAAGATCAAAGCATTTCGAGCTTGATTTGCATTTTGTCCGGGAAAAGGTCAGAAACTGAGTTATTGTTGTGCATCACATTCCTGCGCGTGAACAAATAGCAGATGGATTGACAAAGCCTTTGAGTGGGCAATTCTTCAGTATGATACGTAATATGATGACAGTGGTTCCCGTATCAAGCATCGAATTGAGGGGGCATAAAAGGAATCAAGAAATAGATGATCAATATCCAGCTCATTGCATGAGCCAAAGCAAGTGTGCTCGTAGCTACAGTACCATGCAGCAGAATAGTACGAACAGATTCCATCTGTTGGCTAATGGAAATGAGACACGTTGCATGGGAATGGATAACTTGTAGGGTTGCTGATATTGCTAGGGTTTAGCCTATTTACTATATATAGTGACAAATGTATCAGCTGTAAAGTAAGAAAATTGAATGAAACAGTAAATGAATATCCCTCTCTCAGCTATGGTTTCCTTTGCTTTATTTGCCTCTTCTCTACGTTTTCCTTTTAAAGAAAAATTATCTTTTGAAACAACAATATGTGGTGTCAAATAATGAGTATTTGTCACAACTTTAAGAGTATTTGTCACAACTTTAGTATTAGTAATAACATGTCGTCACTAATTAGTCGTCTCAATAACTCCGTCGCAAATAATATATTTGTGACTACAAAAAGTGTGGTCTCAAATGCTTCTCAAGTATTTTATGCAACAACTAGTTGTCTCAAAAAAATAGTTTGAAAATGGTCTCAAATAATTTGTAGTGAGTTTTGTGATAACAAGTGGTCACAAATAACTTATTATTAGTGACCACAATTGTGGTGGTCACAAATAACTTATTATTGGTGACTACAAATATGGTCTCAAAAAATATTATACAAAATACATTTTTTGTTGTAGTGTGTATAATCGCTTAGTGGACAAAGATTTTCATTCTTTATAAAGGGAAATCTAAAATCAACCTTAAATTTAGTACATTTTGAATGATATATTTTACATTTCTCGGTCCAAATGCAACCTAAGAAATTTATATCACATATTAGAGAAATTTTAATCTCTTATCCATCTGTGTAAAATGCAGATGAGTCCATATAAAACCCTTAAATGGCAGGGAAGATAATTTTTCATATGAAACTAGTACTATACCCGTGAATATTTTATGTGTTAGTTAAATTTGTTTATTTTTTAAAAAATAAAAATAATATACAAATTATAATATTATAATGCATTATCTTTTTTATTTAAAATAATTATATTTTTATCAATAGCGTAATATTATATTTGAGTCATACAGATGAGATAATTTTGATTGTAAAATTGGAATATGTAAACTAAAGTTATATTACTATTAAAACTACTAAAGGAAACAAGACAATGTACAATTTGATGGATTATGTTTGGTGAAAATTATTTTAAATTTCAGAAAACTTGCTTGTAGACAACTATTTTGCTGTCACATATTTTCCCATATTCATTAAGACGAATCTCCGAACATTTTCACTCTATTTTTTTATATTTCGCAGACAGAAGGACGCACTTCATGATAAAAATGTGGATTAAGAATGTCAAAGGTGAATTTAATCTATATTTGCATCTCTTTGTGTACAACGCAGACGAATCTATATAAAACCCCTTCAAATGGCAGGGTAGGTGATTCTATACATGAATTATATTATTATTTTGATTAGAACCAAAAGAACAAAAAGAACAAAAACTGAATCAAACTGCTGCCAAACCTCTTACACTTATCTTGAAGTTGCACAACTTCAAGAAGCCTCTCCAAATCAAAACCAACTTTCCCGTGTGATTATCGACTCTAAGTTCACCACACTGTTGCGTGTATCTTTGCGCCACCGAAGCCCAACTCAAATACTAGTGAGTGGCAGTGGTTCGTCTTCATTTTCGGGTTGCAAACACTCCCAGGGATTGGCATAAAAATAATCTTCTTCTTTCGGTCTGTCTGGAATCACCAACCTCTTGCTCGGGTTTCCCATGCGTTCAGCGTGGGCATCTTTAACAGCAGCTGAGAACTCGTCCCAACTCAGCAACCCTGAATTGTACTTGTCGATTAACTCAACTAGAAACCTTCTGTCTAGTAAAATGGTTTTCTTGTACCCCAGATATCTGAAATAAAGAAGTAACCCCAAATGATATTCAGATAAAAGAGCAGATGAAAGTTATTCAACTTCCACAGGCTAAATGGGAAAGGCACATTATACTTGACTAGTAGGCGTTGGACATAATCTTGATAAAACGGGATATTTAAAAAAAATTCCCTTGAAAAAACAACAACGAAAACCTTTGCAATTTGCACCAATAGAAGGGGATATGCATGTAAAATACTAACCCCAAGGACGTTTAAGCACACAAAGGGGGTATTTTGCAAGAAAACAAGCTTTAATGGTGTTTTATTTTCTTTTTGGGTGTGTGTAATTAGGCTGGACTTTGTGAGTAGTTCTGTAATTATTAATAAAATAGCTCTGAGCTTTTGCAAGCCATAAATAGGTAGAAGAAGCTAACATATATATAGAGAAACATAATCCAGCATTTTCTTTCCTTTTATTTTCATTTCATACAAGTGTTTACAACATTCCATACCTTCGATGGCCTTCAACAACTTTAGCCATGTTTCCATCATACGTGGGTACAAAGATATCACTCTCAAGTGAAACAAGATAATCCAGAGCTGCCATTTGAGACGAGTGATTTTGGAAAAACCTAAGATCCGATGAATCCAGCAACGTTTCCTTCCTCACCTGCCAAGCATAGCCACAATGATCAATAGCCATATTTAAAATAAAATGTTATGGCTGCTGGTTTATCTACTGACCAAATTTGGATAAGACGCTGTAAGACTAGATAGCCTTCGCTCTCCTCCATATATTTCTCCAGCAGCTATATAAATCTGGATACTGCGATCAACGTCTAGTGCCCGTAACGTGAGCGCAGTTTCCTCTGGCGTCAAAGGGCATAGACCTTCTTTCCTTTTCATATCAGAATCTATGATCTTCTCTTTCCACCAGGGGTAGGCATATCTTAAAAATGACGTACAAGTTAGGAGAGAGAATAAACAGTAGTTACTTTACATACACATTACTCAGCTAAAAGAGGTTACCTCATTCGTGTTAGTTCATCTACCTCCTCTGAATTGCAGCCTTGTGTACAGCCAGAAAAGGCTAGCATGTCCATTTCGTATCTAAGATGAAGTACTAAGACTGGACCATTTTGCCTCAGAATTTTTATAACTTTTCGGCCCAATTCTTCTATCTGAGGAGTAAACTTTAAAGCACTAAAGTTTACTCGGCAGCGGAGCCGTTGAAGGTCCATGGGCTGATCATTGTTAGCAAGGCGGGCATCTGTTCGGTTCAAATGGACAACTTTATATTTCTGAATCAGAGGCAGAATCTGCAAGCAAGAGGACAGAACATGATAAAACTTGTAATCATAATCTCTATTTATTTTATTAAAACACACACACACAGCAGCAGCAGCATAAATTTGCTAACCTGACTGTGATAGTAAGAGATATCAGACCAACTAACAGGGGGCATGGTATAGAATATCCCTAGCTCTACCCTCCTCTTGACCCTTGGAGGCAACTCCTTGAGTATCCGAACTTCATCTCTTAAGGACGTAGTAAAGTGATCAACATCAAATATGTCTTGGAATTCACTGCAAACACTCAAAACATTCTATATTAGGCTGAGGAATTATGGGTCTAGTTTTATTTGCAATATTTATGTGTCGGTGTACAGACCTAGGATCATTCCAAAACGAAGTCTTGTCCAGTTCAGGAACTACCAACGTAACATTCAGGTATCTTGCAATCGCCACCATGTCACATATCTGTAGGCAAAATAACATAAGGTTTGACAATCATTTGATAAGGAAGAAAAAAGTAAAGAGCTATGATATCTCCAAGTAGTGTAATGTGTCATTTAATCACGAAAAGTAACCCACCGCAGCGCGCATTTGATTAAGCCCTCCGTTGCACGAAACCATCAGGTAGCCATTGTTCTTGTAAACCCCTATTGGAAAAACAGGATTCAAATCATAGGTAAGACCGGATATTGGTTCTGCCGAAAACAATTCAACCGTCTGAAACTCTAATGATCATGAAAGCAACAACTGAAAATATTAAAGCTACTTTGAGAAAAACAAACAAACAAAGAAGATAAAATATGGCAGAAAGCACCAGAAAATCTCCATGAAAAACAATCACAATTGAAAAAATAAAACTTAACGTCAATTTGGGAAATTAATGATGATTGTACTTTTTTTAGAAATATACCCATCTAAGAAAATTACACATTGAGCGAAACACTTTAATGAGGTGGATATCACAGAAACTCCAAAATCTGACTGATATAGGAAGATGATACACAAACACATCTCCGCAGAAAAATCGTATCCACATATTTAGATGCACTTGATTGTCAAATTTCCTTTTAAATCTATACAAGATAGAAATCGATACTCACTCTTGGGGGGAAGAACCCTAGCAATGTGTTCAGGGGACGACTGAACATCCAACGCAACAGCGCCGGTTCCGGCGACGGTCGATTCTTGTGAAAAGCAAGACGGCCAACCCTTTAGAACCCGAAGCCCCCAAGTTTCACTGAATGCAGTCAACTGAACTAAGCAAGTCCACAGCAAAACAGACGTAGTAGCCCTAATTATCCATAGCTTCATTCTCGATCGCGATACCATACCACTATTCCTCAGCTTCTCCAATCTGTCTCCCCCAAACGACCCCGTTTTGAGCCCCATTATTCCCCACCTCCTCCTTCTACTACTCTCCTCACAATCTTTTATCCTACACATGCCAATAAACCCATAAACTATCTCACTAGCTCAAACACCTCTACTTTGCTCCCACTGCGGATCCAGAAAACCAATCTCCGGCAATGGGGGTTTCTGAGGAATCAAAATTGCAGAATCGAACCAAAGCACAAGTGAATCGCAAATCCAAAACGTCAAATGCGACAAAATTGCTTGAAGATTCAAGCTAAAAAAATTCCTCTCAATCCGAAATAGTCCAAATTGCTTATAACTACAGGCACATTAGTGAAGAGTAACAGAAAAGAAGAGTCGATCTTTGTAGATCGCAGGTCAGAAAAATCAAAGCAACCAATGTCTATGGCAGGAGCTCCGGAAAGCGGCGCCGGAGTAATCAGCGCAGGGATCTGAGTGGATATCGGTAAAACTACAGTTCCGACAGGCAGCTGAGAGAGAGATAAGAAGGAATAGCGCGTCGGTGTGAGAGAGAAGAGAGAGATGTAAGAAGTGTGTGAGAGTGTGTGTGTGGTGCAGAATACGCACAAATGAAAGAAAAGAAAAATGTTGTCCCTTGATTGAATCAATGTGATTGATGAGCACTCACATCTCCTTCTCCCCACTTTACCTAGCTATTTACCCTACTTGGAGTTATTATCCTCTGTTGTCACCTCCACTATTCCTCAAACAAAAACACTTCACAAGAATTTGTTTGTTTGTTGTTTTTTGTCTTTTTAACTTTTTTACTCTATTTATGGGTTAATTACATAAATCAACATGTACTATACGCGTTTTGTCACTTTGCAACCTAAACTTTATTTTTTGTCCGATTACAACCTGAAGTCCATGTTTTTTTCACTTTTGCAA
>JAUEKW010000049.1:618848-636249 GCA_032274785.1 Ajuga reptans
AATGAAGTCTTTGCATGTTAACCAAACTTGGACTCTCGTACCTAAGCCTGAACATTGTTCTGTTGTGGACTGTAAGTGGCTTTATAAAATTAAAGACGAGGGTGAAAAGGTTAGATTTAAGGCTAGGCTTGTGGCAAAGGGATTTACTCAAAAAAGAGGGGATAGATTACATTGAAATCTTTACTCATGTTATTAAGTTTGTAACTGTGCGTATCATGCTTGCATTAGTTGCTCATTTTGATTGGGAATTAAAACAGTTAGATGTTAAAACTGCTTTTTTGTATGGTGAACTTGAGAAGCTCGGTCAATGGTCTCGCCAACTGCCCATATATATCCCCGTATAAATCGGCGGTAATAGCCGATCAAACCTAAAAATCCGCAAACCCCCTTCACCGACTTTGGAATAGGCCAACGAAGAATAGCTGATATCTTGTTCGGGTCCATTTGCACTCCCGAAAAAGAGATAACATGTCCCAAGTATTCTACCTCTGTTTGACCCCACGAGCACTTCTTGGGATTGATCACATATGTCTCCGATTGTAACAGCCCTATAACTACCCGAACATGCCGAACATGTTCCGACCAACAGCTACTGTACACCAAAATATCATCAAAAAAACTAGTACAAACTTACGGAGATATGGTCGAAACAGGTCATTCATTGCCGATTGGAATGTCGTCGGGGCATTAGTGAGCCCAAAAGGCATAACTAGGAATTCGTAATGTCCCGAATGAGTTCGAAAAGCTGTTTTGGAAACATCCTCCGGTGCGATACGAATTTGATGATAACCCGAACGTAAATCCAATTTACTAAACTATTTTGCGCCATTCAACTCATCTAACATCTCTTGGATTACTGGAATTTGATACTTGTCGGGAATAGTTTGTCGGGAATAGTTTGCTAATTTAACTCACGGTAATCCACGCAAAAACGCTAACTCCCATCTTTCTTTCAAACCAAAAGCACCGGGATCGAAGGGCTTGAACTTGGCTGAATAATTCCTGCTTCCAACATCTCCTGTACTAGCTTTTCCATCTCATCTTTCGCCGAGTATCTGTAGCGATAAGGCCGGACTGAAACTGGTGAAGTTCCGGACTGTAAATTGATATGATGATCCACCCGACGGACTGGTGGTAACCCGGATGGTGGACACATAACGGAAGGAAATTCTTGTTCCATTTTTTGCTGCAAGATTTTGTTGGCAGCATTGGACTCACACACTGCCCTTGTCTCTGAAACAATATTCACTTCTGCCAATTTGGCTTCTAAGTCTCGTTTCAATACCCAAACCACCCAAATGCCATTCACTTCTTTTAATTTCTTGACTTCAGCCAAGGAAAGCTCTCGACATACATGGCCAACATCACCAATTAGAGTAATCGGCCGTCCTTCATACTCGAATTTCATTGTCATCTTCTTCACCCAACGTCGCAAGCCACGAAACTCCCAAGATCAAATCAAGATTTCCCAATTCGAACACATAACATTCTATTGCGAACACTACTCCCCCCAACGTAATACTCAAATTCAAACAAATACCTTTAATATTTGCAAGACGACCATCTCCTAATTTCACCGAATAATTATGAGAATTGTCCACTGCGAGCCCAAGCCGCTTGACCAGAGAATGAGATATGAAAATATGACTTGCTCCACTATCAATCATTACCACTACTTCGGAATTCATCAACTGTCCCACCAACTTAAGAGTTTGAGGCCCGTCGAATCCCCGGGCAGCCAATCGGGATAATTCCAAGCTTTGTAATTAAACCCCATCACTCGAAGTATCCGCACTATCCATCTGCTGGTCTGCCCCTTCTTCTGGCGGTAACCCACAATAATAAAATAACACAATTTCTGGAATTTGATTGATGTATCTTCTGGAATAAGATTACAAAGATGATATTTTGTTTTTCCCAAGCACAAGCGCCAAACCAGATACCATTACAAATTTCTGATAACCACCCCAAGAAAAAAACTACCCTATTTATACATATATTACTTTAAGTCCTAATTAAAATAAAGATAATAAAATTTTACACAAATTATTACAATTAATAAATACACAAACCGACATAAACAGCAAGCCACTGTCAACGATCCTCCTCCTCTCGCCTCTTGCTCCGACGGCGATAAACTATATCCGTAACAGAACCTAAGTCTTACAGTGAAGCCTTAAAATCTAGAAATTCAAAAGAATGGTTAAATACTATGAATGATGAAATGAAGTCTTTGCATGTTAACCAAACTTGGACTCTCGTACCTAAGCCTGAACATTGTTCTGTTGTGGACTGTAAGTGGCTTTATAAAATTAAAGACGAGGGTGAAAAGGTTAGATTTAAGGCTAGGCTTGTGGCAAAGGGATTTACTCAAAAAAGAGGGGATATATTACACTGAAATCTTTGCTCCTGTTATTAAGTTTGTAACTGTGCGTATCATGCTTGCATTAGTTGCTCATTTTGATTGGAAATTAAAATAGTTAGATGTTAAAACTGTTTTTTTGCATGGTGAACTTGACAAGAAAATATACATGAGATAGCCTGAAGGTTTTGTTGACCCTAAAAAGTTAAATTATGTATGTTTGTTGAATAAATCCTTGTATGGGTTAAAGCAATCTCCTAGGCAATGGAATAAAAAATTCGACATGTGCATGTTATCTTTGAAATTTAAAAGTTCTTATGATCATTGCTTGTATTTCAAAGAAAATGCTTTTGTGCCTGTTTTCTTGCTTATCTATGTTGATGATATGCTCTTTGTGAGTCCATGCTTGAAATTAGTTGAACATGTACAAAAGTGCCTTAGTAAAAACTTTGAGATGAAGTATCTTGGTGATGCAAAAAGAATCCTAGGAATGAACATTGAAAGAGATAGAAAGAATAGAACTTTACTTTTGAATTAGATTTCCTATGTGGAAAAGATTTTGAGTAAATTTTCTATGTCTAATGCTAAACCCTCCAATGTGCCTCTTGCTGCTCACTTTGTGTTAAGTAAGGATCAATCTCCAAAGACTGATTCTGAAATTTCTGATATGGCTAAGGTGCCGTACTCTAATGCAATTGGCTCGGTAATGTATCTCATGATTAGCACTAGGCCTGACATTACTTCTTCTGTTAGTTTTTTGAGTAGATACATGTCTAATCTAGGTTTGCCACATTGGGATGCTTTGAAATGGTTACTTAGGTACCTTAAAAGCTCTATGAACGTTGGTCTGAAATTCTCTAAGTCTCCTCAAGGTGTTAATTTGGTTGGCTATGTTGATTCTAATTATGCAAATGATAAAGACAATAGGAATTCCACCACCTCCTATGCATTGACTTTGTGTGGGTCTTGCATAAGTTAGAAATCACAACTTCAGCATGTTGTTGCTTTGTCTACCACTGAGTCGGAATATATCACTATCACTGAAGCTTTAAAGGAAGCTATTTGGTTAAACGGTTTATTGTCTGAAATTGGTTTTCTAGATGATAATGTAACTGTTTATTCTGATAGTCAATCTGGCATCCAGTTGTGTAAAAATCTTGTGTTTTATGACAGAACTAAACACATTGATGTTAGGTTTCATTTCATTCGTGATATCGTTGAAAAGGGGGTTGTAAAACTTGAAAAGATTCCATCTCAGCTTAATCCAGCAGATATGGGAACTAAGTGTCTATCTGTTGAAAAACTTCATTCGTGCATGAGAATTTTGAACCTTGATCTTGTTGATTAACGTTCATGTGTTTGTTATTGTTTTGTTTGACTTTGTGTCATATTATCTGACTTTGTGTCATTATGCTTGCCTTTGTGGCACTTGCTCGACTTAGTGTCGTCTGCTTGACTGTGTGTCATTTTAACTTGCTTTGTGCTTGTTATCTCCTGTACTAACTTTGTGTTTGTGTGTGCAAGTGTTTTGTGGCGATGATGATTCCTCCGTCCCTCTTTGATCGACAGTGTGTGTGTTGGGCCTAAGGTGGAGATTTGTTGGTTGTAGGCCCATTTGGTGCAAGCCCATCTTTAGTGGTGGCCCCCTGCCCTTTACTATTCCCTGCCGGTTCATCCCTTGACCCTTCGTTGATTGTGGTCTTTTGCCTGGGAATTGAAACGTCTTCTCGTTTCTGTTTCCCACTCTCTCGATCACTGTTCTCCTCTGGTTCTATAAGGACTTTCTCTCCTGATGAGACTGTGCGACCAACACAGCGAAATTGAACAGTCTCTTCTCCTCTGTTATCTTCTTCTTCTTCCCTTTCGACTTTCTCTCTGTGGGAACTGTTATTGGGTCTGAGTGAAGTGTGATTTCTGGGGTGTTATCGGTTAGGGCTATTGTTCGAGCTTTGGGAACTTCTTCGTGAAGACACTATAGTTTCTGACCTACGTGGTCGACCCACACTGTCAAAACGATCAAGAGGACGGGCTCAAGGTTTCCTGAGCCATTCGGACCACGACCGAATCCTTACACTGGTTTTTATATGTTTGCGCAGGCTTATTTTAGTTGATTTTGTGTTACTGATTTTAATTTAAATATTTTCATATCTGATTTGTATGAATGTATCTCAGCCAGTAACAGGGTTGAAATGGAATGGAAAAAATGATGTGAGAACAAGACAACTTCAAACCAGGATTCATGCAGTTACGAATCAACCTAAAGGCAAAAGGGGATGTGGAGCTTGCAATAAGTCTGATGATCATGTAATATCAAGTTTACGCTTGGATTGAAGCAGTAGACCAATATTTGTTAATATTTTTATTTTTATTTTTATTCTCTTCGAAGATATATTACATTTGAAGTATTAGTAATGGAAACATCAATGTTATAGCAAATAAAATAGTGTCTTCCAATTCGGAAATTTTTTTGTAATATTTTAAAATATATATTGCAAACTATTTTTTTACAAGAATAATTCAGTAAAATATATATATGAAAATAAATTCAGAAAGAGTTTTTTTTGTGAAAGTAATCGGTATTTATTAAAAGTTAAAAAGAAGGGGTTAATTAGTATGTGGATATTTTTTAATAAGATCGAAGAGCTGACGTGTAAGGATTTAACGGAAAAATAAACAGATTTGATTGTTGCCGTTACATTAAATCGCGTAGGGACCTGTATGCGAGACTTTTTTAATAGTTTAAGGACCTAGACAACCATTTTGATAATTAAGGGATCTAAACAAACATTAGTCAATAGTTAAAGAACCTTGACATGCATTTTGCCTTAAAATTATCCTTATAATGCAAACGCTCACTTGTCTATTGTAGATATGTCTATCGTACGTCCACAGAATTGTAACTATCATAATTTAAATCAAGATACTTGCTTGCTAATATATGTCTATCGTAAGATGATAATTTATTCTGCAATTACACCATAACTAAATCAAGATACTTGGTTGCTTCAAAGCATTCCTCTGCGTTTGAGCTCTTGTTTTGCAGCATGTTGCTTTCCTTTCAAATGCATTTTGTAGAGATCCTGATTCATGCAAGGGACAAGGCACAGTTGGCACATAACAGGAGTTTTCGACATTTTCAGCCCACCATTGATCTCCATTTCTTGGACCTTGGCCTTATGTTTCTGGCCCTTGAAGTGCATCTCCAGCGCGGCCCAATCCGAGCACCATATTTCGCACACGTGGCACCCGGGCTTCCCTTTTGGGCTCCTCATATACTCCAGCTTCGCCTTGTGTGGCCTGCCCTTTAAGTGTTGCTGCATTGTTACTGAGCTTGAGCACCCTATCTGGCATATTTCACACACCAGTTTTTTGGCTATGTTGCTGGTTGATGGGCTTTCATTGGGCTCGCCTTGTTGGGCCTTCCTCTTTAGGCCCGAACGTGGCTTTTTCAGAATCCCACTGGGCTGGCCTGAAACTTTCAATTGGTTTGGAGCTGACAATGGCACCTTGTACCACATGAGGAATATCTTAGTAAAATCATGAAAATTTAATGTGACAATTATTATTTTGAAAAAATTAAAGAAAGAGATAATAACATATAATAAGAGTCGTGTTTCAAAAAATTTATTGTCTTGTTTAAAAAAATAGGGTGTGCTTGATTGGGGCTGAAGCCTGCTGTGACACTGTTGACTGAGATAAAATAACTGAGGAATGTAAAAATATGTGTTTTGTTGGGTCGTAGTTGTAGAATAATTTGTTGTTTAGGAAATAATAATTTATTGTAAAAAGTAAAATGTTTGCCCTCAAACCACTTTAAACAAACACACCCTTAATATGTCGTTTTACTAATTCAAGTAACAAAAAATTATTTTCTTTGGTTTCACAAATTAATTATATACGATTGAATAAGTGAGATCAAAGAATAAAATAAGTCGTTTAATTGTAAATTGATGAGTCGTACTTTCGTCAAATTGACAAAAAAAATAAAAAGTTGTACCTTTTTAAAAAAAGTAGTCTTACGATGGGACAGGGGAGTATATAATATTATATCGTACCATAGCAGCTGGGTCTTGATCATGTGATGCATAATTACTCAGAAATTTGTTGTAGGGAGGCTTGTTTGGCACCCAATCTTTGATAGCCGATTCTAGGGTTTGGAGATATGATTTTTGTTCAGTTGAAGGTGACAAGGGCTCCTGTTGTATGTATATATATACATCCAAAAAAAGGTTAAGTTTGATGTGAGAAGTGATGAAATAAGTAAAACTGAATTCGATTCGTGTAGAACGACTCACATCTTTAACCGTAATCTGACCTAACTGATGTTGAGAATTAGCGGCTGCGGCGCGATTTTGCATCCAATCCCGGAAGCTTGGAGTTGGTTTTGAGGATTGAGCAATCTTGCATTTAGTTGTGTTTGAATTATTAGACCAAAAACACAGATTGAAGATTAACAGGGAGGGGCAGATTACTCTACCTCGAGCCTGATTAGTGAAGGATCCGGCATTCGCTCTTCGGTTTTGATCAAACCCCCCCTTCAAAATAATATAATGTTAAATCTATTTGTGATTGTTTATGTATAATTGAAACGCTGGATAAAGAATTAATTCAATCATCTACAATAAATACCTCATTAATTTGATTTTTGTGCCTCTAGAAAACCAAGTGTGGATGGATATATGAAGAAAAACTTTGGTTTGATTCTATTGTGTAAAGCTAAGGACAACAAAAATACAGAATGCATGCACGCCCTTTACAATTTCACTGTACTCTCTTTTTATTTTATTCTTTAATAGTACATCAACCTTTTTTAATTTAGTATTAATAAATGAAGGGCATTCTTGACTGCACAAAAATACCATGAAGCAACATTGTTTACTTCTAGTTTTTAGCGCTTAATTCTAGAAGAAGCAATTGTTATCCAACACTCCATTAGTGCTTTAAATAAGCAAAGAAAAACATAACTAAAAGATTAGGATTCTTTGTATGAAATCCAGCAAAAAATAAATACTTGTTCCCTTTCTAATACATTCACGAGAAAGATACAGTACAATTATAATTTCCCAAAGTAATAAAAGAAGATAACAAACACCAGAACCGTGTGATTTTCCACAGCATCAAACAGGAAGACGACAAAAGCTTCGCTAGCCATTGTGTCTCTAGTGTAATACCACAAATTGCAGGGTATTCGGAAGGGAAAATAATCTCAAGAAAGTTACTGTACTACCTCAAAGGGTATTTTAATTTCAAATTTTAACCCCAAAAAAAAAAAAAAGTTTCTTGCTATCCTCAGGGGTAGTTTTCGTAATATGCCTGTATGTAAGACCAGTAAGTAACATAGGAACACAAGGAAATGAAGCGAAAAATGTAAACAGACTGATTATATTACTGCAAATACGAAAAGTAGCCCATCTTCTAGTTACTGCTTACTAGTGAAGAGAGTGTCTGCCTAGCCTATGCCTTTTGCATTTTGAAATGGTAAAAGTGCTAGAGTACTATACCGAATAGAGGTACGCGATTTACAGATGATGATCCACGTCAGCAAAATTTGTGGGACCCATATATCCACCGGTCAAAATGGGAGAGGCTCACAACCTTCGGATAATTAGAGAATATACAGCTTTAGGGCCAAAAGAATTTATATCTGGAAACAGCTTCACAAGATTTCAGCCATTTGGTTACTGCAAAGAAAGAGATCAATTTATCAGAAATATTAAAGAAAAAAATACAGACTATTTTTCTACAGAACTCGTACCAAAATAGCTAATGAATGTTATTGCAGATGTGCTATCCACATATTTTCTTGCCCATTTTGCACCAGAAATTATCAAACTTAAGGAACTGCTAACTTATTTGTAAAAGTATATTTCAGAAGTTAAAATCTCTACTAAGAACATATCCACAATACCTGATCGAAATTTCATATCATATATCAACTGCAAATAATTAAAAGAATAAAACCAACAAACTCTTTTCCTTTTCCTCTTAACAGTGCCACATATACACAAATTTGTTCTAAATACACAAAACTGAGGCAAACAATTATATAATAGAAACGAGTAAAAGTCGCAGATGTTTTCACCAGCACAATCACACTTCTGCGACAAAATCTTTTGCTCAAAATTTCAAAAATTTGGTTTTTACAACAGATTTGGGTGCTCTAGTTCCTAGAAAATCAAGTCTTTCTGAAACATGCATAAAAGATCAGATGCATAGAATTTATATATTTACAATAATAAGCCCTTTCTTTTCTTTTCTTTTCTTTCTTTCTTTTTTTTTTTTTTGCATAAACTGTTGAGAGAAGCTTTCACATAGGACAGATGCAAAAAAGATCAGTTGCACAGAAGATCACAAAAGTTTTGACGCGAGGATTTTATAGTACATACTCATGCATCGCCATTTTGCAGCTAAATTCTTCATCTAATTATACGATATTTCATACAAAAGAAACAAGAACCACGACTGCTTCACGTTGTGGCAGACCTCAGAGACGAGAATACTTATACATTGGTGAACAATCATTTCAAAGATCACAGTGTGAACAATCAAAGCATTGTACTTTAGCTTGTGCTTTTACCCTTGAATTCGTCATCCCCTTGAACCTCTTTATATTTTTTATAAGAAATCTATTCAGGAAAATATATTCAGGAACAGAGATCTTTCTGTTAGTGACATATTATGTCTAAACCAATTTCTTAAAGGTTTTATTTGGGTGAGGAGTTGAGATCAGATACTGGCTTCATAAGATATGGAACATTTCTAAGGAAGTAGGAGATGTGAATCTAACGGGATTGGCAACAATGAACAGTAACAAGCTACAAGCATGATTCCGGGAAGACAGTTCCTTTTTTATTTCTGTATGTACATAGATTTATCATTTATCTAAATTATGTACAAGCAGAAAGACATAGTTAGCTGAGCAACATAATGACAACTAGAAAATGAGAAATCATAGTATTAGATATTCTGTTTCAACAACTCACCCTATTTTATGGCAAACAATGTCGTATTTTTCTCTTTACAGACTCCATTTGGATTTGTTACCACGTGTCGAATAATAAACCCTGCAAGTTTTTTTTAAAACCAACTTTAGCCAGCTGGCCTAAAGCAGCATTTACGGTTTCAACTTAAAGTACTTACCTAAAAGAGTCATGCACGATACAATTAAAATTCATTGTTACATTTTGAATAGTCAGAAATTAGAAAAGGGAACGCATTTTTATCTTTTTAAAATGGAAATATAAGCTTTTCGTTGGGGAATGGTATATAGATTACAGAAATTATGTCGACAGCAGATTTATGAAAATCATGATGGCTAAGATGTAATATTACTTAGGCTGAGAAGAATTATATCGAATGTTTGATAACAGCTTCTCTTGAAATTTCAAGTAAACTAGAAGAGCCAGTAACTATTTATTTTAGGAGACGGGAAAGGTTCTTAAAGGGACATTGGATTTTATGTGTTCAGACTTTTCTTAACAACTTCTCTTAAAGTCCAACTTAGATAGTTATATAAAATATATATGTTACGGTCATTAAGTGCATAGTCTGAATTTTACGTCCATCCTAAAAGAAAACCTACTTGCCATCTCAGAAAGAAGTATCGACCTCAAAGAAAGTAATAGAGAAGCCTTGAATAAAGGAATCATTTCCTTTTCCCTATTATGTAAACCTCCATAGATTATTTTTCATAAATTACACATTAATTAATATGTTCATTTGAGAAGGCTTTGACGATACGTTATGACATATATAACTTCACAATTTCCTTTCCCACTTTTTTCTTTTTCTTTTCTTTTTTATTTGGTGAACAGGTGAAGTTTGTTGAGGGGATAAATAATTTAACTTTTTTAATTATCTAAAAACCAAAAATCCTACAGTTTTGTATTTCTTTTAATAATGGCAATGGTTTCTCACATGAACATAGTCAAAACTTTTAATGTTCTGAAGGTGCTTTCTGCATAATGACAACTGGCAATTCACGCACTCCGTCCAATTCTTCTATGGCAGGCTCGTGTTCCTTCGACCTGCACTGAACTTGTGCACTCTTCAGAGGTGGAAAGATGCATGAACAACTCTTTAACCCCATTTAAGCAAACGATGCTTCATATATCAGTTCCATTCTTCTCCTTCCTTCTTTAATTTCCTATTTGTTTATTTAGTTCTCCATATTTTATATATATTCTTTCTTTAAGCATAAGGTGTTTCTAGTCATACTCTTCTATATAATTTGTTAATGAATCATTCTTAGCTAACACAAGAGCCTCGTGTTGTTGGTATTTATGTCTAAATTCAGACATGTTGAAAATATCTCAATTGTTAAATACGGATTATTTGGAATTCTTGATAAGATGGCCTCAAATATAGTAAGTTAACAAAAGAATTTTCTACTGTTGGCATATCGTTCCTCAAGCCTTATGTGAAGGCACTGAACCGATATACTATTTTCCAGCTTGTTTAGCCATCAGAAGATTTGAATAGTTTGGGAAGGCTGCTGCTTAGAGGAGAAAGAAACGGAACCTTAACTAGAGGGTGCATAACCTAAAGATGTCAGTACGTAAAACACTGGGTGTAAGAGATCCGTAACTCTCAATTTAAGGCACTGGACAGCTAGTGGGACTTACTAAACAACAAGCACGACGACAAAGAGACAAAACATTATTCATCAATTCATCTATATTTAAGTAAAGACGGTCCTGGTTTCTTTTTTAAATACGTTATACTTTTAGAAGTACTTGTAAGTTCCATGTCTCAAACAGCATAAACTCAAGTGTATACAGCTAAAAGCATAATTCCGGTGTACAAGCAGAACATTGGATGTCAGTTCAATGCACAAATTGGGACTTGTGAAAACCAACTTAGTAACTTACAATAATTTGAATTTCCATGTCACTGGTAAGAGATGCTAGTTTACTGCACCAAAAGTTGTACCTCAACTTATCGGAGTGTTTTGATCCTTAACAACTTCAGAAACATTTTCTTCGTGAATTTCAGCATTAACAGATGGATTAACAGCCACACTGTTTCCCGTAGTACCATCAGCTACCAAATGTGGTTCTGAGGCACCAGGAACCTGCTGATGTAGAAAAAACGAGAGTGGTTAATGCAATACCTCAGATATATCCAACTAAACAATAGAAGCTGGAAGTCAATAGCATAACCAGAAGGTGACAAGGGGTTTAGACGGCGGAGTGTAATTTTATAGAACTCAACATATGAAACTGCATTACCATATCAAAACCCCAGAAAGAGTAACTACTATGCGTGCCAGCTTCTGAGTGAAAAATAGAACCTAAAGTATTTTCCTCCATTTCAGGTACTTAAATGTGGTTGACATCTTTGAGTCAAAATGTTATACTAGTACAAAGTTGCCATTCTTTCAGATAAATTACTCGTACAATGCTACATTCTTAGAAAACAGATTTCTGACAAAGAGTTGATAGCATGTGCGGAAAATATATCTCAACTAAACAACATGAGGACCTAAAATGTCAACGACTCTTTTAGGAGTGGGAGATGGAAAACTCTCTCATGCAGATTATATTTCCCTTCTTAGAGAAATGTTCGATTCCACATTTAGAACAAAACAAAGAGATAGAGAGTGAACCTCTTGGGGCACCGATGATTCAGCTTCTGAATTTTTCGTTTCTGTAGCAGCATTTCCTGCCGGGATAGGTTGGGTTTCAGCTCCTTCATTTTCATTCTGAACAGCATCAGCTTGCCTGACATCAGTGTGCTTAACAGATTTCTCGTTTTTTACCCCAGAATTGTGATCAACATGCACATTAGGACCATCGTTTTTCACAGCTTCCATCTTCCTGTTATAAAATTTAATTAGCAAGCACATCAGACATTTTTCCTCAGAAACGGCTTCTGTCAAATTATCAAATAGATAATCATCTACACATAAAATCTTACGTATTGAAAGTATCACCACTTATGTTAGTGGAGATTGATTTGCTGGAAAATAGCACTCCACGTAGAGGCTTCCCATCAATGACAGTTTCGATTGTATATCCATCTGAAAAGCTTTTGGTGACTCTAGCTTGGAAGGCCCGCTTTCCATGACTAGTTTGGAATTCATTCAAATAGAAACTTTGCCTGCCTGCAACAGAATAGTTGTCATTACAAATGAAAATATTCTAACCACATTACTAGCATCATTCTACTATTGGAAGCATTTTCTTCGAAAACAACATGCACGAAGTCCCGTTTCTTATTGACTAGAAATGTCAAGCTTGAAATTTAATCTCGACTCTGCAAATTATTATCCTGCACACAGGAAGCTCAAAAAATCTTCTTTTCAATTACTCTCTGTGATTATCTACGAATTAGAGTCCAAAAATATCATTAAAAAACAAAAAAACAAAAAAAAAAACAAAAAGAGAGAGAACTTCTCAAAATGTCATCCATATTTTTCAAACAGTGACCATAAAGCGAACTCCTCAAAAGGAAATAAACTGAAGTAACTATACAAGAGAAGCAAAGTATATAATGCCAAAACAAAAGGTATTCACAAAAATAACATAAAATGTATTCTTGCCTGCAGGCATATAACTCGATATTGGCATGGGTTGGTAAATAGTAGTATCATGTCCATGTTCAGCTCCAAAAGGAGCCTTCTCGTATGCAGGAGTAACAGCAAGCTGTTCTTGACATTTCAGCTTCAGCTGTTTCCTCATAGATAGCTTCTCATTCCGCCTTTCATCTCTATCCATTTCACTAGAAAGCCCTGTTAATGGACAATCGACCACACCAGGTAATGTAGTTAATATATGCTCAAGTTCAGTAGGTAAAGACAAAATCCAAGTTTTCAGTATGGGGAAGAAAACCTGTGTGCAAGTAATACATATCATCTAGCGCTTCAAGATTTTTATTACAGCCACCTAGGAAAACAAGAACACCTCCCATCTCGGGGTCTAAACTCTCACCAGCCATGGAGAATCTGCCAGAAGGACCCTCACCAATAGCTGTAATTTTGATCCAGGAACCATTTTCTACATAAAGCACTACATAATTAAGATAGATCCCTACAACTTTTACATTTGTAATTAGCAAACAATATAGTCATCCTCATAATTGGGTAGTCCTGCAAAAAACTTAGTTCAAATGATGTATAAACAAATCAACATTAACTCAACAAGATTGTAACACTAGAATCGGCTAGTATAATAGTTACTTTTTTTCTTTAACACGTCAACAGAAATTCCCGCAACCATATCCCAAACATTTGGAGAAAAAATTAAAGACTCATCTAGACCTCTCACACTGTACCAGGAAAAGTATCTCTCAAGTAAACCAAGTGTAAGAAAATTTTGGTCTAGTCCAAAAGATTGAGGAAATCAAGGTCCAAATTTAACCGGTCAAGTCATGTTTACATCCCGCACAGCTTACTGGGGAAAAGGAATAACAGATTTTAAATGTACCTCATTCGTACCTTGAAACAGTGTACACTCGTATAGAGAGTTCACAAGGGTCGGTTACACTCTTCAAGTCAGGTTTTGGTTCTCAATAAGTTTATGCTTTTTATGCGGACTTACAAGCATATTGATCTCCTTGCAGAACAGTGACAACTCATGATTCGGAAGAACGTCATTTCCGTAAAAGACTATTAGTGGAGGTCACCCTTCTTATTTTCTTTATTTTCCTCAGAGAAGTTGGATTGGGTCTAGGAAGCAAACTTTATTATAGTACCAAAGAAGTAACTATAACAAAATTACTTACCAATGTCAAGCATATAGACATCGTCATACAGGTTCTGCTCATCTGAGAAACCCCCAAAGACAAACAAGTTTGTGCTGAAACCAATTGTTGTGTGACCACCTCGAGGTGGCAACAGCTGGCCAGTAGTGTTCAACTTGCGCCAAACAAGAGTATCTATTTGCTCAAGAAAGGAAAGATAAATCATGTTAATTAAAAATTTATTAAGTCATCATGATCTCATACGTATTGTCATGTAGATATAATGCTAAGATTTTTTAGCAAATACAATTTGATTATACCAGCATCAAGTATGTGCACATCCGATAGATAGTAATTTGATGAGTCTTCTCCACCTATGACTATGATTTTGTTCTTCCAAGACGAGCAGGTGTGACTGACTCTTTTACTTGGAGGAGTACCTGATGGATAAACACGTTTCCACTCGAAAGTCTCTGCGAATAATGGGCAGGAGAACCTCAATATGTTTCCTTTGTGCAAACTACCAAAGTTAAAATATTATTTATAGAAAACAAATCTTTAATGTCCTATGGTTTGTCAATTGATCAGCCAATACTTAGCAGAGTATTTACAAATGTAAAGTATATTTATTATCTATATACAAATTAAGCAGCAATTTTTCTTTCAACACAGTTAAAAAATTGACTACCAAGAACAAGTTTCAGCATTATTAAATAAAAAAAATTGAAAAGGACATAAAAGGAAGTGTCATTTATTTTTTTCCATTTCTTTTCGGAACTTCATCCATAGTAAGAACTTGGAAACAACATCAGAGAAAAGCTTCGATAGATTAGTATAATCTTCACTCATTTAAGTAGAGACGACATTCTGAGGAAAAGTACAGAGTGCATGCCAATATGCACTTTCATCTGCAATCTAGTTTTACCTCAGTTATCCATTGTACATGAAACTATAACCGATACTCAATACTTTATAGTCATCTGAAAAGGGAATTTCAATTACTATTAAATTGTTGAATTTCATTGGCAGGTAAGCCCGTTGTAAATTTGCAACTAAGATGTAGAAACGAATGTAAGCAAAAAACTATAACATCCAACGAAAAATAAATAAATAATAAACCGTCTTTGAGATCATATTCATTCATGCAGAAAGATAACTCTATGAGAAATAAAAGTCCGTACCTGTATCCAATATGTAAAGATCATCATAGTAGGTCTCACTGTTCTCAGATTTGCCACATCCACCAAAAATGAATAGTCTTTTACCGATGAGTGCTGCGCTGTGACCTTCTCTTGGTTCTGGTCCATGACCTCTAACATTTGGTAATCCCCAAGTGTTGGAGGCTATAATGGTATATACACCAACATAGAGTTAATTGATACAATTACTAAAGAAGGTTATATACTACATTTAACTAAGGTTCCTCATTTTGTAGATAATGACAAACAAAAGCACTTTCTCTTGTAATATCTTAAATCAATTCAGTCTACCAAAAACATGGCCAGATGTTACACACTAGAGAAAAGATCACAAGGACAACGGAATTATGTATGGAAACATAAAGAGTGGCTTGCAGAGAAACAAATATCAGTTGAATTTGTCCATCTAATCATTTATCTTGACATCTCACAATTTATTATCACATTTTAAAAAAGTGGGCATGAGAGAGAGAGACAGTTGCAGGACCTGGAGCATACTGCCAGGACTATCTGGAGCACCATTGTTTTTGTATCTTGGGTTTTTAACCAATACAATATTATCTTTGTGCTAAATGAGGAATATTCGGTATCTTGCATAAAAATGAGTCAAGATTTTACAAGATATAGAAAATACGAGTATTGAAATCTCACAGGTTTCCAAAATATGCAAATCGTTGAGTGGTCTTCTTCCATCTGTTCCACCAAATACAAACAGCCTATCTCCAACTGCTGTACAGCTATGGCTGTCCCTTGGGCTTGGTGGCGTACCCTTGATCACAGGCTCACTCCAAAGCATATTGGCTGACCATACAATATACTTACATTAGAAATCTTGACATTCCTTCCGCTTATGTCAATCGAATGCCTCCAACTAACATTTACATGAGATGAAAAACAAATTTTGAAAATTTTCAAAAAATTTATAGAGTATACATATATATTGTGTAATAACTAAAGAAAATTGAATTTCGCCCTCCAGAAAATATTGAAATCCCGCCCCCTCCTCCAACCTGTAATTCCGTACCTCAAACTATAATTCCTGGTTCCGCCCCCGCCTCCACCTCCACCTCCACCTCCACCTCCAACCCCACCCCAACCAAAAAAAAATAATAATTAACAATCAATTAATTATTCATCAAAATAGTAACAAGAAAAAAAATCCAGCCTTTCTTTAATGCATAAGAGAGAGCAAACAAGGTTTCCCAGAATTCAAAAGTAACATGCATTCTTAACACCCACAACCTTCATATACACAAAGCAAACATATCATGCAAATAGTCACTCTTTTCAAGCAATACACAAAGAGAGACTCAAGACTCATCCAATATTTCAAGAAACATGAGAAACGACAAAAATACCCACAAGAATATAAGAAATAAAGATAGCGGCAAAAACAGACCAGTATTAAAGACATGAACTTGATTCGTCTGGCACTGATCTTTCCCATAGCCACCGAAAACATAGAGAAGTTTTCCTCCTGCAATGGCGTTGCATGTGTGGCCCCACCTCACCCCGGGCCCACCTCTCTGCTGCGCCTTCTCCCATCTCATCCTTATGCTCCGAACAACACTCATGCTGCCCACTTCACCAAATCGAACAATTGAATGGAGTATAAAATCCCCAGAGAAAGATGAGAAAATGTTTGCGAGTGATAGATACGGATACTCACGCAAGAAACGAGAAAAAAAGGGGGAAAAACAAAAAATTGTGAAGGACAAGGGTGGTAAATTGAATTTGATTTCTAGGGATATGGGTTTAAGGGCTTTTCCATTAATGCGTCCTCATTCATTAACAACCCAGCTAGCTAGGATTAGGAATTAGAACGTTTATGATTCAATGCTTTTCGATATTATAAACACCCCAGCCAGATTTTTTTTTTATTTTTTTTAGGTTAATTACAGAAAAATAACTATTTTTTAATTTTTATCCAATTTTCAGTTGTAATCTGACTCTTAATAAAAAATTATTAATGTTGGTCACTAACTAGTAACTATGACTATTTTTTAATTACACTATCAACTATATCAGTTGCACGAGACATTTATTTATCCTTTACTAATTTATAATTTCACAATCTGTTACTTACATTGTCGTTAGGCCATCTCCTACGGCCCTTTAAAACGTTAAAAATGGGGGAGATTTTACACAATCTCACCCC
>JAUEKW010000049.1:648690-663837 GCA_032274785.1 Ajuga reptans
AAGCGTTTAGCCATATGCCCGTTTCGCGCCACCACCTCCACTGCCATGGACGGCAGAATCAATTCGCCGGAGGGCCTCTAGGCCCTCTACCGATGCCTTTTCGATCGTTTCCAGAGCCTGGAGGCTAGCCATCAGAAACTCAAAGAACAGTTTGAAGCTGTCTTTGCAGTTGCAGGAGAGGGCTAGTAATGGTAGCACCAGTGAAGAGAAGGTGACGTCAGATTCCGAGGACGTGATTAAGAGACATGTGGGCATATAAAACAAAATTAAGAGAGAGATTGGTAGGAAAGATAATGGATATTTCAAATTTGAAAACATTTTACTGTTTAAATTCAAATTTAAACTCAAAAACCACTGTATAATTAGTAATCCCTTCTTAATTTGTGGGGGTCTGGCTAGCCAGATTCTGGCATTCTGGCTGTACAACAGCCCAAAAAAAAAAAAAAAAAAAAAAGGGTAAAGGAAGCAAACGAAACTACAATTCTCAACCCCTGACAATTTTGCACACGCATCCGCAGCACTATAAAAGAGTATATACATACAAAATATATACACACACATACAGAGACAATCGCACAGACTTACAGATAGACACAAATTTAAACAGCTAGACTTCATAGAAGACCAGTCGCAATTCATCGAACACATACAGTTAGTTGTCTGCCTCTCTATCTGTTGCCAATCAATCGGTTCGAGAGGAAGATATGGAGCTGCAGAACGCTGTAAAGGAAGCCCTAAACGCACTATACCACCACCCGGATGATGCTATAAGGATGGAAGCCGATCGCTGGCTTCAAAAATTTCAGCGCACGATTGATGCTTGGCAGGTGATTTCCGCTGTTCTCATCGTGTATTGCTGTTTTCTTTGAATTTTTCCTGAATTTTAGTGAGTTTCTTGTTTTAGCTGTAATGAGGGGTTTCAGTTTTGATTGAGATGATTCAGTTGGTGTTTTGAGTTGGATGTGAATGGGGTCGAAGATTTCATGTTTAAAATCGTTGTAGGGATAGCATTAGCATTCAGTAGAATGGAGAGATTTTTGAAAATGGCAGCTTTGGGGTTTTTGAATTTTGACGCGGCCGTAGGTTGCGACTAGTTAGTATTAGTTGCTTCATGGTGGAGTTCCATCATTTTCATCTTCAAATTGCATACTTTGATATGCATTTGATAGTCAATAGTTGCTGTTGACTCCTAGACAGACCCCGGTTCAATGTGATCGGGAACTCATGGCGTTTGGGTTTGGCCCGTATTTATGATTTTCGCTGATTTATGTCAATTACTGGTAAAGTGTACCCTTATTATGCTCCTCAATTGAATTTGTATTTCTGGCAAGTGCATTATGGTTTTGTCATCTTTCCAATGTTGCAAATGAAATGTCGAATTGGAAGAAAGGGTAGGAAGAGCTACATGTGTTTGACACTATTACTATTCAGCAATTGGGAGTTTGTCTTGGTAACTCAGCCAAGAAGGTCTTATTACGTAATGTGGCTTAATTTCTAAAGTTTATGTTTTCCTGGAGTTCAATTAGTATTCATTTTCCATAAAATCAGGGCACGCTTGGCTAATGTACTAATCTTATCAATTATGCTTCGTTACACATGAATGCAACATGTTGACTTCTTGGAAGTTCTTTACATATTTTCTGTTCTATTTATGACACTTGCCAGACGGCCGAGACCTTTTCATGTAACTTAAAAAATGTTATTATGTTCTATCTTGTGCTAAATTAATTTATTAGCCTTCAATCTAGAAAAATAAAGTAATGCTGCATTTCTGTATTTCATTCCCTAAGATTCATCACAGCATGTTTCTTTTTATTTTCCTTGTTTTTGTTGGTACCAACAAGTGAATTCCTACTTCCTGTTGTGTGAATGGAATAGTTTGGTGCGCACTATATGTGTACGGGCTATCGCTAGTCATCTATACAAAAATACTCAGGGTACCACCAGAATATCAAAAGAGAAGAGAAATGCTACAATTTAATTTCCTTGTTATCTCTGCTCTATGCCAGTATTTTCCTGAGGTGACAAATGTTGAGAGTGCCATTTCTCTCCACTCATGAGTTTTTTGGTCCTCTTTTATTACTTCAATGCGGATCTTTTTCAACAGATTTAATTTATACTTGGTTCATTTTGATGATCGTGCTAAGTTGGTTAGTATATGCTTATGCAATCAGGTCGCAGATAACTTACTGCATGATACTGCCAGCAATATAGAGACTTCGATATTTTGCTCTCAGACTCTTAGAAGCAAGGTAATTAGTTGTTATGTTTTGTTGGCTCTATTTTCTTATTGCTAATTCACACTTTGTACTCAAAGAATGTTGTGCAGAATCTCATGCATAGCACTTTCTTGTTGTGCAAACAGGTGCAACGTGATTTTGAAGAATTACCTTCAGAAGCTTTTCGTTCATTACGGGTTTCATTAAATGTAAGTAAGCAGTATTAACTAATGGGTTCTGGGCAACATATTAAATAAGTATTCTAGGTTGCTCGTCTCCTTTAAAGTGTGTAGGCTGCAGCTGAGAGCTTTGATGCGGTTTTTTTGTTTTTTGCCCTCCTCAGTCTCCATTATTATATGCTAGATGTACATATATTTTCTTAATTAGCCTTGAAAGAAAGCATCGAGTTTTGTGGTGGTTTTATTTCATATTGTATTATGAGACATGTCCTGAACATGTCTAGAAACCTTTTCGATCGCTTCTATCTGGAGGAAGAGTACTTCTTTGAGAGGCTGAAGTGGGATGATTTCTCATGACATATAAACTAATTTTTGTTGTTAATGTGCATTGCTCTAGTTTGGTTCATTAGCTCCGACATTGGTTATAAGTAGATCATAAGAACAATATCTAGGCCAGTCGCTAGACCCGGTTTCTGTATGCAGGACATATCTGAGAAAGATGGTATGTATAGAGCATAGTACCTTTGAGAGAAATGTATTTCTTCATGCTCTTACTATGGATGTTACTACATATGTTGCTTAGCAATAATGCCAGCTGGATTGTTCATGGATTTGAGCTTTTAGATGACAATAATGTCATTTTGTCTTGTTCTTGACATGGGCACTTCTTTTAGCTGGTTGAAACTTATTTTATGTCAATTGTTTATCTCTGTGGTTTCGTTTTAATAGTCTTCCTGAATAAGTGCTGTATTCTAATAATTAAGTCTCTGATAAGTGTTTTCTTTCTCTTGCTTGAAATTTATGTATTCATCAACGCAGACATTGCTAAAATCATTTCATAAGGGACCTCCTAAAGTTAGGACCCAGGTAAATTCCAGTATTTGAATTGACCTGTTATGTTATACTCCAAAGAAGGCTAAATCTCGGGATATATAGATTAGCCTTGCAGTGGCTGCGTTGGCTGTCCATGTACCAGCGGAGGAATGGGGAGATGGCGGTATTGTAAATTGGATAAGTAATGAGATGAACTCACATCCTGAATGCATACCAAGTTTTCTGGAGCTTCTGAGAGTCTTACCTGAGGTATGTGGACATACAGTTTTTGAGAAATCATTTCTCATCTCTCTCTCTCTCTCTCTCTGCACACACCAACCAACGCATGCATATATAACTAACACGCATGTAGCACTGCAGCATATGTTAGGATGCTTGAGCATCCCATTGCTGTAACTATGTAAATATGTTGCTCCAATCCTTCTAGTCTGAAACTTCATATGATCAAGTAATAATTTTGAAAAAGAAACTTTTACGGTGGTCAGCTTGTTGGGCTTGAATTAGACTTTATTAAATAAATCAAGATTCATTACAGCTTGGAAAAGGTTATAATTCTTAAAGACTGTTCCATCATGTTTCTTGTCAAATTTGGGGTATTCTCATCAATGCTAAGGTTCTTTGGGGAGTCATTGTACAATCTTTATGTTGGAAAGGAATATGAGAATTTTTTAAAATATTGAGGAACCTCTAGATGAAGCGTGGGTTGAATTCAAGCTTAGGCGGTGTGGTGGATTTCAGCACACAAAAGTTTTAGTGTTTTTTTTTAATTTTTTTTTCTGTAGCAGATGTTTTTTGAAATTTGAATCTTGTAAAATAGTTGTTGATTGTCTCAGGGACTTCTCATCCCTTCGTTATTTTCAATATTACTCATTGCTTCTTGTCAAAAAAAGAAAAGAGAATAAGATTCATGGTGTATTAGGGTCAATATACTTATATTTGATGAAGACTAGAGAACCCTTGACAATGTCTCTATCAGTTTATCAGTTTATCAGTTTAAGTGTATCAGACTATAGCAGCCTTATATTATTAATTCACGTAACTGGAAACTTGAACTGGAAGTTTCTAGATATTGAATTTGCCCACTTACTTGTTCTTGTCGAGCTCTTTTGTGCTTATTTCTTGTACAAGAAGCATATGTATTTCTGTGCACGGGCATGCGAATATCAAATCCAGAGGACAACCACCATTCTTCAAATAAGTCCATGTTTAATCATTGATTGTTGGTTTTGTGAGGATATATGTCTGTGAAATGTTTTTGCCTGGATAAACAATTCTATATTTTTTGTTCAACTGCCCACCCCCAAACATGGGGTTCACATATGAGAATTTATCGTTGTCGCTTTTCTGGATTGATTCTATAATAGAATGTGTCACAACAATTTTCTTAAATCAGGAAGCTTTCAACTACAAAATAGCAGTTCGTCCTGATAGGCGCCGAAGTTTTGAAAATGAACTTGCTGCTGGAATGGAGACTGCTCTTAATGTTTTAACTGCCTGCTTGAATATTAATGAACTGTCAGAGCAGGTATGTGATGTTATGATCTGCTTATGTCCCTGCTTATTGTTAATTTATTTACATGTGTAAATGTTGAAATATTCAATTAATTAGATAGATATAGTGCAAATTGTAAATGACTGATTTTTCTGTCCCTTTGAGTTGATGCCTAACAGAATCCACAACAATTACCTATTTCAATATGTTCCCTTTCTGTCAACGTGATAGTAACGTGATAGTAATGTGGGATCCTAGCTGATGAATCCCCATGTTTCCTCACTGGATTCTAAGAAATATAATCGATTACTCCCTTTACCTAAGCTGTCTGTAAACAATTGAATCTTCAGCAAGTTGTTTACAGGATTTAGTTTGTTACTGATTCTTCTCTCAGCATTTCCCTTTACCATTCAACTGAAGAGGTCACTGTTATTTTCTTCACGCATAAGATTATTCGATGGCTATCACAATTCCAACATATTTCTTTTCTTTTACTTATCCAACATTTAAGCGATTGTGTTGGTACATTTCATTGCTTGGCTGCATTTGGAACTTCCTTTCCGTATCTTCAGTTTTCATTTACATAAGCTATTTTCAACTTCTGGAATTGTATTATTATAAATTTTTATTTTCTTCTCTTCAAAAAATTGTTCCGCTCCATTCCCTTATCTTACTTTTTGCGACTTCTATTGTTAATGAATGCGTGGAAGTCTTTTGAGTTTTTGTTTCTAATATCTTACAACTTGGCAGGTTCTTGAGGCATTTGCTTCTTGGCTACGGCTAAGACATAGGTATTATTTTCTTTATACAGATAACAATTCTATCACTAGAATTCAGTTCTGGTAGATATGTTGTATGCCATGTATGTTTGCCATCTTCTGTTGTTTCCATGGAAAATATTGATGATTATCATACTGGTTTTTATCATGGGTGTTAGTCAGAATATATCATTTTATGGTCATACGAATAAGTTAAGTGTGACATTGCTTGTTTTTCTAAACTCTGAATGTCTTGGTGTCCTGCAACGAAACGACAGAGGAAGGGGCTTTTACGACATCAAATATATATAGCATAAAAATGTCTTGGCTTCCAACGATGTCGTGGAATGGATGTTAGGACATCTTTCATTCAGCATACTTCAACTGACATTAGTTATTGAAGAAAATATGGCTTTCTTGTGATAAGATGACACTGGAGATCATGTATTAGGTGCATGTAAAGAAAGAATTCAAGCTATAAATTACAATCTACTGAGAATTTCAGAAACCTTTCACCCATTTGAAAAGGGACAAACCAACTGACTACTCTAAAACAAAGACAATGATTATCCTCTTAATTCTCTGGATTAATCGACACTTCCCTCTAAAGCTCTTCCTTTACGGCCCCAGTACTGTAGAGCTATTTTAATTGTTCTTAATTAATCCCATAGCCATATCCCTCCACTGCCTTACTTCTGTATCTGTATTTGGATTTGGCACATGCAGATTAGATCAGTTTGACTTTTCCATGTATTATTGACATGTTCAATGAACCCCGAACATGAACCCCTTTATTCTCATCAGCTCTTATGATAATCTGTAAGGTTATTGTTTTATTGGCTTCAGGATTCCAGCTTCAGCTCTTGCTTCACATCCATTAGTGCATGCAGCTCTCGCAAGCTTGAATAGTGACATACTCTCTGAGGCATCTGTTAATGGTTCGTGGACGACACATGCTAATACTTTCTCTGTCTTTTTTTTTTTAATTGCAAGTTTTATCTTTGTAGGTCTCTTCCGAGGAAGTTTGAATACACGGCTGCCGTGTTATTTCTCATGAGATTGGTTAAAGTAGATAGACATACCATCTTTATTTGCCCTGTGGCATGTTAATTGGGTTCCATTCCCATTTTATATCGTTAGTTGATTTATCTCGTGCCAAGTCAGGGAATTGATTTTTTAACCTGAAATGATATTCTCATTTCTCATTTGATAAGGGATTAACTGGTGGACAATTTTAATAGACCTATGGGTTATTTAGGATTCTAAGTATGTCTCTTGGTTGAAAATGGATAGCAATACTTTATTTTAAATTAACAGAAAATAATAAGAGAAATAATGGTTATTTAGGATTATAGTTTCACTTGGATTCTCTTGGATGAATATGGACAGCAATACTTTTATTTTAACAAAACAGTTATAGCTAGTATGTTAGTGGTGAAATGGATTCAATAATCTTTTTGGGTAGCCTGAATTGGTATCTTCACTGTAGTTAAGTATTGTGATTGTGCTGCACAGATTTAGAGGAAGTAAGTTTGGTGCTATGATTTTAAGACATGCGTGGCTGCTTTTATCTTCATAATTTAACTACACATAAACTATTTGGAGTGCATTGGCAGCATAAAGCACTGCATTTCTTTTTCCATGTTGCTCTCTCGCTATCTCTCTCTCTTTGTGATCCTCCCTAGTTTTGTAACAGTTGTACCATATTCATTCTTTTGCAGCTGCTGCTAAGAGGTCCATTAGGATCAAGAGGAATGCCTAATTTTCTGGATGCTTACTTTTACGTTCTTTATCTGCAGTTATTTCTGAATTGATACACTATACAGCAGTGAGAAACCTTGAAGGAGTTGCGTCTCAGATGCCCTTAATTCAAGTACTTGTCCCTCGAATTATGAATCTGAAACCACAGCTTAGAGATCCTAACAAGGTATTATATATGTAGGGTTCAGATTGTCTTTTTTCTGGCATGCTAAATGGTTATTTAGATCTTCCTGTTTGATCATTGTTTGCTATTATGATATTTTTAATTGTCAACGATGTTTCTATTTTTTGGCTGGGAATAGGTTGTCTTCATTTCTTAAACCACAAAAGATAGATGCTCAGAAGTTTATGCTGTGTTTCATGGTTGACGCCGTCATTCATATGCACCGCTTGAAAATCTAGTTAGGGTTACAAAAAAATATAGTCTTCCATTATCGCCATCTACATTCTTAAATTATTCGTGACATGGTACTGCATATAATCACGGGTTATAACTTCAATATATGTCACCTCTATTTGGAATGAAGTATTTGACACTGACCTCGGTTAAAAGGTTAACTCTCCATTTCTCTAGCTTGGGCATCCATCTTGGATTGTTTCCGAAGGTCTTTTAATTTTTTCCTAGCAAAATGGTGGACACAAGTATGTTTCAAGGTCTAATTGGAAGTGTCAAGGGAGGAAGGCTTTTGATTTTGGCAAATTAAAGGACAGGTGGTAGTGAAGGACAATTGCTATCGAATACATGTTGTTGTCCGTGCAACTCTTATTTTATAGTAACCCATGATTCCATATGAAGAATTTGCAAATAAGAGGGAACGGATGGTAATTTGCGAAGCAGAGAGAAGCAAAAGTGTTGCAAGGAACCCAACCTATCAGCTATCATCCGTTGCATTTGAGGTTCCAAAAAATTGGGGTAGTATCTCTCTGTGGCCCTGAACATGATATCTGACACAATCAAACTCGTGAAACCTTCGTAGATTCCTACTGGTATTTGCAGCTTTTAAACATTGGTTAAGAGAGCAGTGCCACGATGCTTGATGGACTGATTTCTTTGCAAGATTGGTTGCCCTGCTATTGGAACATAGTCGCCTCTCGATTTCTGGTGTGCAATATTTTGTTCTGCACACCAGAATTGTCCACACCACCTTAACCTATTTTGTGATCGGAAAAAGTTAAGTTTGTGAAATGGTTTTGGAGGTTTCTAAGGTAACTTCTTTAAATGGTTGAGGATGACGTGTTTGTGTTACTCGTAAATTTCAAAAAGGCAAATCAGAATCTGGAAAGAATATGTAAAAATAAATGCAATTCTGTGGGTAATATTGGATAGTCCGACCTCCAATGGACGTCATCACATATAGTGTTGTAGTTGGACTTTGATTTGTTGGAGAGAAATAGTGGACTATACTTTGGTATCTGACTATCTGGACTAAAGATATCATATTCAGGCTAAGTTGATTCTATTTAACAAGGATATGTGAGACACTTTCTAATATTTGTTGAATGTACCTGTAAGTAGCCTGTAGGTCATTTTTGTATGAAATTGTTCGCCTCTGATTTCAGGACGAGGAGGATGTGAAGGCCATTGGTCGCTTATTTGCTGACATGGGGGATGCATATGTTGAATTAATTGCTACTGGTATACAGTTTCTAATGTCTTGCGACTTTCTTCACTTGGTATTATATTTAAGAATACCTTAAGGAGGATACCACATTTAATCAATAATTTGCTAGTATGTCTTGTTCTAAGTAGATATGCACGTTCATGCATGTTCATACTTAATACGAACAAACACTTGCTACAATGCCACCTTAACAGCAGGCTTAAGATGGAAACAACTTTTTCTTTCAGGTTCTGATGAATCAATGTTGATTGTGCAAGCATTACTTGAAGTTACTTCACACCCGGAATTTGATATTGCTTCAATGACATTTAACTTTTGGCACAATCTTCAAATTATTCTAATTGAGAGGTATATCTTTCCGCTAGCAGTTTCTTTTATGTGTGCTCATCCAATTTTTAACTTTACTTTTCTAATGGATCAGGAATGAAGCTGAGAAATCCCGCCTATTGCAGGCTTTCCGTCCATCGTATGAATCACTTGTTTCCCTGGTGAGGCTTTTCTCATTGTGATTGTGGAGTTTGCTTGTCATGCATTAAGTTGAATATCACTTTCTTCTAATACAGATAGAAGCTTCTGCTTCTTCTTTCCAGAGCTAAAATGAAAACGTTTTGTAGTCTAAACGGGTAATTTTCTTGTTTTAACAAGAAAGTAGGAACATAATGTCATGGTTGTCAGAATGTCTTGGTCTTGCTTTCTGTCTTTTTTAGAAGAAATATATTGCAAAGATCAAAGACATTGGTGAAGAAGGATTAAGTGTCGAGGCTAGTTTGATGATCCATTAAACATGAGTCACAATTTCTCTTTTACATCTGCATGCCACTTGGGAGGGTTCAGTCTTTTATAATCTTGTGAAAAATGGGTTTTCAGGATGCAGAAATTTTGTTATCTATATTGGTTTTATGTTTGATCATCATATGATATCTTCAGGACATCTCCTCCCTTAATATGTTCAATTTCCTGAATAGTTCTAAGGTGGAGGGTTAGTGGAAGCTACATATATTACCTGTACTTTACGAATGTGCTATCCATCATTCTTACAGGTTAGCGTTAAAGTTGAATATCCCCAGGATTATGCTGATCTTTCAAGAGAGGACCAGAAAGATTTTAAGCAGACTAGATATGGTACCTTCCGTTGTTTTCATCCGATAAGCGTAGTCTGCTGCTTTTTTCAATAGTTTCTTGATAATGTCATTTTATATTTTTGTTTCATAATTCATTTGCTAGAAAGAGTGACATAATATTAGTGAACACTAATGGTGAACAGATGAGATGTGCGGTAAACTATCCTGTTGAACTACCACTTGTTTCTTCTGGTTTCTACACTCTTCTGAGCTTCTATAATGATTTTATAGACTGTAAATTCATATTGTAGCATTACATTAAACCTAACAATCTTTCATATCTTCAATTATTTGTCTGTTAAGAAAATTAGCCTTCAGAATGTTTTGATGATTAATCAGTGATAGGTGATTTCGTATTAGCTTCAGTGACCTTGATTAACTACTCAGCTTTGAGACACTGCATTTAGAAATACATGTATAATATATACATATGTGTGTGTTTGTCTGCAGCACTGAGTTCAACTAAATTTTGCTTCAGGAGCTGAAGTTTTAGGGTTTCTAGATCAAGTCTTATGCAGTTTGCTTCTCAATTGCCTCTATAAATACTGCTAATTTGATCAAAATGATACGAAGTTGATTTTGTCTTTGTTGCTGGAAACGGAATATTGACAATTGAATTGCCTTGATGCTTGCTTGTAACTATAAAACTTCCCCGAGTTAGTATTTCTTCTTTAACTTGAAATATAGTTTATATGATTTTAAAAGTGAAAAATGAAATGCTTGTCCATCTTTTGCTAAAAGATAAAATGGCCTATTCCGTTTCTTTTGCTGAGTGACGGGGATATGAGATCTTATAGTAACAACAAACAAGAAAAGGGACTCTAATCTCCACAGAAGATTTCTATACTTGCGCCTACACAGCACAACAGTTTTAAGCCCATGAATATTTCTCATATTTTACAGTCAGCAAATGAAAATTCTTAGCCTATAGCACGAAAAGGAAATCAATGAAAAAGAGGAAACTAGCAGCATCTGGTATTTGCTCGATAGATAAATGTCCAAAAGAACATATGTTGACATTCATCTCTTCTCTCACTCCCAGGACCTTACGAGAACAAGAGTGCTAATAAAAGTCATGTAGCAAGGAAGAAGGATCCTCAAATGAATTTTATACCAGCATTGTTTATTATGTTATCACATATAAACATCTTTCTTTATCATTTTGAGATTTATCTCGCTTTTTCTAGTGGGAAGCTTAACGTGTAATCTCCTAATTGAACCAACCTTATCTTGGCTGGATGGACATTTTAGATTCAAGTATAAAGTTTTTCTTGGAATAGTTTGAGCTTGAGTTTTAAGCGGAAGAAACTATTCTTTATTTGTTCGAATTCCTGCACAGGCTTCACGATTTTTTTCTATTTCATGACATATGACGTCTTTCAGCTTTCCTGCCATTATCTTGTTCGCCTATTATGTATTAACTGTATACTGAATTTTGTGGTGTGAGTTTCTATTATCTTACCTTGACCATTTATGTGGTCCAACAGTCTGGGGATTTCTGACAATTTGTCATGCTGGCAGCTGTTGCAGATGTCCTTATTGATGCAGCCCTAGTTTTAGGTGGCGATGCTACACTGAGAATTCTTTACATGAAGCTTATTGAGGTGGTTATCTTTTTAATACTGTGGACATCAATTTCATGTAACAAATTACTTATGGTTGACCTTAGACAACAGTTGTAACGAGTCTAAACTTTTTGTTTCTAGAATATCTGATCCTTTATATGTTTTGCCTATATGGAGACAGAAGTAACAGAGCATAGGTAATAAATGGTTATTTGATGCAAGCATCAGGTCTTATGCATATGAAGCAAAGAAATAACTGTGTACGTTTAGCCCAATAAATAGATATGGAGATGTTGAAGATCTGCTAGTTAGCATGTGCTACGCAGCTGGAAATGCTTGTTTTCCAGATAGACCAGGAATGACTCAAATGAACTTGTAATACAATTAACGCCCCTCAACGTCATTTGGTTTCAGAATGGAATTTGTTTATTTTAATCACTGTGAGTAGTTAAATTGTTTCTCCTTGGAATACGGCTGCTTCTTAACCTCCTTTTCCCACTAGCATCTGCTCCATCTATGTATGAGCTTTAGAAAAACATGAGTCATGGTAGTGCTTGTAAAAAAAAAAAAGTTCCTAAATGTACTTGAAGTGTAATTTAATTACATTAAAGTTTTTGGTTTTGTAGAATACACACATTAGTTGGTTGAAGCTCATTTCGTGGTATGTTGGGGAGAAAGACTTGAAAATCTACACAATTTTCTTTTGTAAATTCATCAGGAGAGGAGAATGAACAATGTTGTTCTTTCCTTCTTAGACCTATTAAATTCTCAACCTTTTAAGACCTTACATCATTTCAAGAACGGTCTCGAACTGATTGTCCTCTTCTTTAGTTGTTTGTTCTTCAGTCAATTGGATGGTAGTGCCTTCATCGATTCCTAGCCGTCTTCCCATGACCCACAAGGCATAGGGTGAGAGGGCATAGCTGAGATGAAGGTGCTACTCCCAAGATAGGGAACAGCAAACAAGTGACCTCCTAGTCAAAAGGCAGGAAGACAAACAGCTTGCTACTCTATAACTTATCATGTCAATTATTGTGATTATTTTCCACCCCGGACCTTGTTAAGTAATGAAGTTATTGGCCATGTTTCCATTTTCTTCTTTGGCATGATATCATAGGCTGTTAACAACGGCCAACACACTGATTGGCGTCCAGCAGAAGCTGCTTTGTATAGCATCAGAGCAATATCAGATTATGTATCTACTACGGATGGAGAAGTGATGCCTCAGGTTTGATATCGTCCAATCTGTCAAGCAGCAAATTTGTATTGTCAGTACTGCTTTGCATCCTTCCTGGTGTTCTTACCTAATAGTTTCTCTTCAGTATTTGTTTTTCTTACTGAGTTGCTGCTTAGACAGGCTGGTTTTGTCTAATGCAATACCAATTCATAACCTCATAATTTTTGCTTTGCTTTGAACCAGATCATGTCTTTGCTTCCAAAACTTCCTCATCAACCACAACTGCTGCAGACTGGTAATCGTTACTTTGTCATTGGAGAGTTGTGTGTTAAGACTTTTCGTGAGTTGCTTGACAATCTAGACTGTATTGTCTTTCTTTAGTGTGCTTGGTCATTGGATCTTTTTCAAAATGGCTTGATGCTGCACCCAGTGGAATTTCATTCCTGGAGCCGCTCATAAATATTCTTGTTAGTGGCATGAGTATTTCAGAGGACACTGCAGCTGCAGCTGCTTTGGCGTTCCGTCACATATGTGATGGTAAATACTTTTCTATGCTTATCTCCTTTGTCTGTTTTCTGCTTATATGGAATTTTAATGTTTATTGACCTTCTCATTTCATATTTTATGGTCTTTCTTCTTGTGGCATTCTAGTTGGGGTAAAATGTCATGTGTGAAGTTCTTTTTGTATTTTTTGTATTGCAGGCTTATTTTGGTGTTTCGTTCTCTATATGTCTGTTATGATAGTCTCAACTCATTCTTTGGTTTTTCAGCACAAGTTTTGTTCTTTTGCTGGCTTAGTCATTAGCTGCATTCTTACTTGATCACTGAAGGTAGATTTATTTATTATTATTATTATTATTTATTTTATATTTTACTGCAGACTGCAAGAAAAAGCTCTGTGGATCTCTGCATGGTCTTTTCCAAATATACGAAGGGGCAATGATCGGAGGTCCATTTAAGGTTTCTGCGGAGGACTCCTTGAATCTGGTCGAAGCTCTTAGGTATTATTGATTCTTTTAGGACCATAGACAACAGCTGAAGTTTGGACTTATATTAACCTATTGGAATGTTTCTCTGCAGCATGGTTATCACAGAACTTCCTTCTGAACATGCTAAAAGAGCCCTGGAAACATTATGCTTGCCTGCTGTCAATCCTTTACAGGTTAGTATTCTCTTTGGGACACCCAACTTATTATTTAGGGGGCAATTAAGTATTTTGTGTGGTCAACCAACAGGAAATCATTAAACAAGGTCCAATAGAGCTGGGGCAGAAGCCAGCTCGGGAGTTAACTGTTCATATAGATAGACTGGCAAATATATTTAGGTAATGTCATCTATCTCAGTTCTGTTTGCTGTGTCTCTTTATAAAGCTAAATTACTCTAATTATGGAATTGGCACCTTTTCAGACATGTAAATCATCCGGAAGCTGTTGCAGATGCTGTTCAAAGACTTTGGCCAATCTTCAAAGCAATCTTTGATATGTCAGTGCTAGATCTGCTGTTCTAGTATATACTTTCTTTGTCTTCTGTTGAATACTTAACTCAGATAAGTATGAGCTCAATACTTGTATTGCAGCCGATCCTGGGATATGCGGACTATGGAATCTTTATGTCGAGCATGCAAAAATGCTGTAAGTTTCTGAATGATGATGACATTTGCCTGCCAAATTATCTCAAAGATTCTTTTGTAGTTTAACCTGGAGAGTATTTCATTTGACATGAATCATCCATGGTTTAATTGACTTCGTTTGGTATGGCTTTCTTATGTGAAACATTTTCCTCTGTTGTTTATTGGGGCTGAGTTGGTAATTTATACTGCCCAATATTTTCGCTTTCCTTTCGTCGCTGAATCCATATTGTTTCACGTAATCTTATTAGATTTGTTGCTTTTTAGGTGAGGACCTCTAAAACTCTTATGGGAGTTACAGTTGGTGCAATGCTTGAGGAGATACAAGCATTATTCAAGCAGCATCAGCAGCCTTGTTTCCTCTATCTTTCTAGTGAAGTTATTAAGGTTATAATTCCTAGAGCTTTTCTGTCGATACATTGCTTGATAACTTAAGCTGTAACTGGGACCTTTCTTCTAGATATTTGGCTCAGATCCATCTTGTACAAACTATTTGAAAATCTTGATCGAATCTCTCTTCAACCATACGACGTTTTTGCTTACAAAAGTTCAGGTTTGGCCTGCTATCAACTAATTGTCAGCTTAATTTGTTGAAATCATCCATATAAATTTATTTCTAATGTTACTTCCCCCTTGCAGGACTTTGCTTCCCGGCCTGACTTGGTAGATGATTGTTTCTTGTTGGCCTCGAGATGTATACGCTATTGTCCTCAATTATTCTTTCCTTCTCCCGTATTTCCTTCTTTAGTGGACTGTTCGATGATTGGCATCACTGTACAGCACAGGTCGTGG
>JAUEKW010000049.1:696880-710115 GCA_032274785.1 Ajuga reptans
TTCGAAAAGGGTATCTCGGCCGAGACCAAGTGTGTGTCTCGGCCTAGATGTGTTTTTCGAACTAGTCTGCAGTTTTGAATCGCCGTTTCTGATGGCGGGTTCCTACAGTAGGACCCCCAGCAGATTAAATGGGTCGAAGAGATGGCCAAGCTGGGCTTCTTGCTGTCTTTCTTGGCCGAGTACGTCGGATCTCGGTCTCTGGCATCTTCCTCTACTCCCGGGTTTCCTCCGCTTATCCAATCTACCATGGAGGCTCCTACACGGGCTTGGACAGTGGAGATGCAGCGCTGTAGAGAAACGTTGTCACTGAACGACAAGATTGTCGGTTCAGTGGTCCTAATGGCGAGGTGTTTGGGCTTGCTGATGTCCGCCAATGCCGAGACTTCAGATATGGACTTCGTCACCCCTACGCTCAGTACCGCCCTGCTCAACGTACTGGCTGAGCAGAAGAAGGTGGCCGAGTTCAGCGCTGCCCAGGCGGAGTTAAGGTAGAATTTAGCTAAAGAGCAGGCCGAGAAGGAAGCTGCATTGAAGAGGGAGCAGGACCAAAGGGCTCTGAGCAAAGTACGAGAGGCATCAATTGCCGAGCTGAATCAAGAGCTCAAAGCTCATGAGGAGGCGTTGGAGAAGGAGCGAGCTAAGAAAGCTCGTTTGGAAGGGGAGTGGGCTGCTGAGAGGGTATCACTTCAAGCGGAGCACGCCGCTGCGCAGGCTGCCGCTGTAGAGGAGACGGTGAAGGCGTACAAGGCTGGCGAAGGAGCTGTGGCCTCCAATGATGGGTATGTGTTCGCTTTCATCGATATCATGAAGAAAGTTCGCGACAAACTGAAGGTGGACCCGGCCCCCCTCTAAGGTGAGCTACTGGAGTTTCTGGCGGATAACGCCACAAGTGCTGGCTCCGAGGTGGACTGGGAGGATTTGGGGGTCATCTTACCGACGCTGAGTGCCAGCTCATGCAGCCCGATCCCGCTGAAGGTGGACCTGCTAAGATTGCGACGACTGAGGTCGTCACTGAAGAGCCCGTAGTTGAGTCCCCGGCTGCTGTAGATTAAGGGGTGCTGTCCCCTTTTGTAATATACTAGTTTTTTGTAATACTTTTTGTACTACTCTTTTTTAAGTATAATTGGAAGCATATTTTGTACTTGTTCACTTGTTCTCTTATATTTTGCTCACATTTGTGCTCGTGTGACCCTGTTTATTTCATGAACACCTAGAATTTTTTGGATCATAAAATAATGCCAAGGTTCATATTGAGCTTGGGGCTTTATAACGAGTTGTTTCTGCTTGTTTTGTGAACAAGTCTTTCATTCACAGACGAGTCTTTTCCGCTCGTCTGTAAACGAGTCTTTCCTGCTCGTCCATGGATAAGTCTTTTCTGCTCGTCCGTAGACAAGTCTTTTCTGATCGTCCGTAGACAAGTCTTTTCCGCTCGTCCGTAAACAAGTCTTTTCTGCTCGTCCGTAGATAAGTCTTTTCTGCTCGTTCATAAACGAGTCTTTTCTGCTCGTTCGTAAACGAGAGTTTTTATTTTAAAAGATAATGTGGATAACATTTCTATAATGATCATGGAGCGAAGTGGGCATATTACAAAGCTCGATTGCCGCCTAAGGCTCTATTGATAATATTTTTTCAAGTGTTGAGCATTCCACGAGTGGTTAAGTTTCTTCCCGAAGGGGTCTTCCAGCTCGTATTGGCATTCCACGAGAGGCATCTCACGATCTTGTAGGGGCCATCCCAATTGGGGGAGAATGCCCCGGTTCTCAGTACCGGGACCATTTCTCTCATCACCAGGTCGTTGATCTGGAAGCTCCTCAGCTTTGCCCGTTGGTTGTGGAATCTTTCGAGGCGATGTTTGTAGACAATATTTCTCCTTTCTGCCTCGCAACACCGTTCTTCCACGAGGCCCAGGTCGGTTCTCAAGGCTTGGTCATTGTCTTGGTCGTCGTGGTGGAGTATTCGGTGGGTTGGAGCCCCAATTTTGACGGGTACCACCGCCTCAGTTCCATAGGTGAGGCGGAAGGGAGTTTCGCCAGTTGGGGTCCTCGAGGTCGTTCTATATGACCAAAGGACACCTGGCAGCTCCTCTTCCCAATATCCCTTCAACTCCGTGAGGCGAGTCTTGAGTGTGTGCTTCAACACTTTGTTTACGGCCTCCACCGGCCCGTTGGACTTAGGGTGGTATGGAGTGGCAAAATGAGTTTTAATTTGGAGTCTGTTGCAGAACTCCTTGAACTTGTAGTTATCGAACTGTTTGTTGTTGTCCGTAACTAATGATCGGGGGATGCCAAATTGGCAAATAATACTTTTCCAAATGAAGTTAACGATCTTGGTTTGGGTCACGTCGGTAAGGGGTTCCGCTTCCGCCCATTTAGTAAAGTAGTCCACAGCGACTACGGCCTACGTGAATCCACCTTTAGCCTTCGGGAAGGGCCCTATAAGGTCGATTCCCCATTTCGCGAAAGGCCAGGGGCTCCGTACCGAGATGATTTTCCCGGGACGAGCTTGGATGAATGGTGCGTGACGTTGGCAATTCACGCCGACCTTGCTTGTTGGATGGCGTCCTTTTTCAGTGTCGGCCAAAAATACCCTTTGCGTAAGATTTTATGCGCCAGGGCTTGCCCCCCAGTGTGGTTTCCACATGCTCCTTCATGGACTTCAGCCAAGATGTATTTACGCTCTTCTTCGTCCACACATTTCAGTAAGGGGGCGGAGAAGCCTTTCTTGTACGAGTGATCATCAATGAGCATGTAATGGGACGCGCGTAACCTCAACTGGTACGCTTCGAAGTGGCTCTCGGGGAGTTGCCCGGTCTTTAGATATTGGGTGATGGGGGTCATCCAGGTGATCGGGGGTGCTTCCGTTGTCTGCAAGCATGTCATATTGAGTATGGAAGGGGCCGGGACTCAGATCAGAGTGATGGATGAGAGGTTTTCTGCGTCCTCCGAGGTGGTCAGGCGAGCTAGTGCATCGGCCTGGGCATTTTTGGCTGACGTCAATACCAGTTGGTGGTATTAGATCATTGTGTCTTCCTTGGGAGACCGTTGATCTAGTTGGTAGCTAACTGAGAATTGCTATGTATTATTAGCTCCTTGACTCCTAGCGATTTGGCCATGTTCATCCCCATCAGAATGGCCTCGTACTCGGCTTCGTTATTTGTGGCCTTAAACTCAAAACGAACTACCATCGAGAGGCACTGCTTGTCAGGGCTTAGAAGGACTAGCCCCGCCGCTGCATATTGCACTGTTGAAGACCCGTCCACATATAACTCCCATGGACGGGAGATAACTTGGGGGACGTCGAGTTGAGGAGTGAATTCCAGAATAAAATCGGCTAAGGCTTGGGCCTTTATAGCAGTTCGTGGAACGTATGTTATGTCGAACTGGCTCAATTCGATGGCCCATTTCAGAAGTCGGCCTGCGGCATCAGGGCGTTGCAAAATTTGCCGCAGGGGATGGCAAGTTAATACTTCGATCGGGTGCCCATAGAAGTATGGTCGTAGCTTTCGTGCAGTCATTACAGGCGCATACGCGAGCTTCTCCATGGCAGAATAGCGTAGCTCCGCGTCATGTAAGGATTGACTGACATAGTATACGGGGAGCTGTTCCCATCTTCTTCTCAAATGAACACTGCGCTCATCGCGTAATGAGATACTGCTAAGTATAGGAACAATTTTTCTCTGGGTAATGGCTTCGATGGGAGAGGGACTATTACTAGGAACTCCTTCAATTTCTCCAGGGCGCTATGGCATCCGTCATCCCAGTGGAATTTTATTCCTTTCTTGATCGACTCGAAGAAGGATTTACATTTGTCTGATAATCGGGAGACGAAGTGAATCAGCGCGTCCATGTTTCCCGCCAGGCTCTGCACATCTTTCATTTTTCGAGGTGGGCCTAGGTCCATGATCGCGCGAATATTTTGGGGATTGGCTTCGATGCCCCGCTCACTGACCATGTAGCCTAAGAATTTGCCCGCGCTGACCCCAAATGTGTATTTTTTGGGTTCAGTTTCATCCCGAACTTCTTCAATATCTTAAAGGTCTGGGAGAGAGGTTGTACGTGGTCTTCCCGTAGCTCGCTTTTTACGAGCATATCATCCACGTAGACCTCCATGGTTTTTTCAATTTGATCGGCAAACATCTTGTTTACCAATCTCTGATAAGTGGCCCTAGCGTTTTTCAGACCTAATGGCATTCTCGTCCAACAAAAGAGCCCGCGATCAGTGATAAATGCGATATGCTCTTGGTCCTCCGGGTGGAGAGGAATTTGATGGTACCCTGAATACGCATCCGTAAAGGTCATCAGCTTGTGGCCAGCCATCGCGTCAACGAGCTGGTCTATGTGGGGCAAGGGGAAGCTATCTTTCGGGCATGCCTTGTTGAGGTCCGTGAAATCGATACACATGCGCCATGTACCGTTGGGCTTGACCACTAGAACTAGGTTCGCCACCCAGTCCGGATAAAATACATCTCTAATAAGCCTGTTGCCAAGCAGCTTCTGGACCTCATTTTCCAGGGCGTTATACTTCTCGGGACTGAACCTACGCCTCTTATGTCGGACAGGATGGGCCTCCGGGCAGACGTTCAACCGATGTGAAATAACCTGGGAGTCAACCCCTCCCATGTCTTCGCTCATCCAAGTGAAGGCATCCATATTTTCCCAGATGAAGTTTATTAGCGCTGATTGGTAGGGCTCCTTCAGCTAGGAGCCTATCCTTAGTTCGATTTCTGGACGGTCCGGGTCCATTTGGATGTTGGAGAGCTCTTCGGCAGGTTCAGCCCTTTTTCGACGAAGGTCCCTGCGGGGATCAAAGTTATCCCAGGGTACCTCGATGATCGGTTCTTCAACAGGGAGACGACCGTCAAATGATTGGCTAGGTGGGGCTTCGGGGTGATTTGTTATGTCATCAACGTCCATGGGTTGGGGTGTCCCATTGGAGAGGGAAAGATTGTCGGAGTATAAGCTATTCCGGAAGTCGATGTCCATCGGTTGGGCGGCGCCTTCAGGGGTCGGCAGCTCACCTTGAGCAATTGGCGGGGCGTCGTCGGCCGAGATGGCTTTAAGCTCCATTGGGTAAATCCCCAATGAGCATTCCTGTGCCGTGAGCTGGTTTCCACGTACGGTAATGGGACCCTGAGAGGTCGGACATTTCAAGCAATAATGGTATACTGATACCGCAGACTGAAAGTCCATGAGGAACGGACGCCCTATGATGCAGTTGTAGATATCGACTGATCCACAACTTTGAACGTCATATTTCGGGACAAGTTCCGGTCCCCGTCCTTCACCATTGTGACGAGGGATATCTGTCCCAAGGGCTTCACGCGCCCATCACCGAACCTTAAGATTACGTCGTTGCAGGGTTCCAAAAACTGGTCCAGCTTACCCAGTTGTTTGTAAGTGTTATAGAAAAGGATATTTTCATAAGTACCGGTATCCACCATAGTTCGGTGGATGAGTGTGCCGTTAATCCTTAACGCGATGACCAACGCGTCGTTGTGAGTGTGGAGCAGCCAGAAAGCATCTTCCTCATTGAAGCTAACCTCCCTTCGGCTCAAACGGTGGGCAGACTGCACCTCGTCCTGCCGGGTCGAGGTCGGGAAGAGGTAGATGGGGAGAGACCTTGTCTATAACGATCTGATTGGGTGGCTTATGATGGTTCCCCGTGCTCGTGCTGGTACGGGCATGAGAAACTATCCTCGTTATCCTCGGTATAGGACGGACCGTTCTGATAGGCACTATGGAGCGCCCTAAATTGTGCCTTCTGGGCGCACTTGCTGTCACGCGACATCTCGCTATTGGCACGTCCCATCATCAGAATCTCTTGTGGCGGATTATCCGCCGGGTCATTCCCCTGTACACGGGGAAGCTGACCTCGTGGGAGTTGGCGCGTGGGTTCCTCGTTGTGTTGAGGACGGCGATCGCGCTGTGCAGGCCGGTTCATCAAGAAGCGATCGAGCTTCCCTTCTTCGTACAGCTTATAGAGTTGCGTCATGAGGTCCCAGCACTCATCAGTGTTGTGCCCGAAAGACTCATGATATTTACAGTATTTTCGTTGATTTAGCTTTGTCGGGTCGGCCTGCATTCTTCTAGCGAGGGCCAGCAGCCCCTGATCCTTAATCTGGGCGAGGATCTGTTCCGGAGTCAGGGAGAGAATCTGCCGGAGCTCCTCCATTTGCTCCTGGTTCTCAAAGGTCCGGATCCCCTAGTTCTCCCTCAGGGTACTCTATGGGCGCCTCCGGTTCCTGGCCTCCCCCGACTAGGGTGTCTCGGCAAGATTTTTCTCGGCCCCAATAAACTTGTCGGCCTTCGCCAAGAATTCTAAAAAGGTGCAGGCCCCTTCGGTGTGGATTGCCCACCAAAAGTGGGAATCAGATCTTAGGCCGTGCATCGCGGCCATCAGCACAATATCATCAGACATTCTCGCTCTAAATAAAGCTGATGAAAGCGGTCTAAATACTTGCTCAACGCTTCATCCTTCCCTTGGACGATCGTTGTGAGCCTCTCCTTGGGGGCAGTACGTGCCCGTAGGCTCATGAAATTTACCCTGAACAGCTCTGCTAAGAGCTTCCACTAGGTAATGGAACCGGGATTTTGAGACCGGAACCACCGCTGTGCCCGATCGCCCAACCGGGTGGGGAAGACACGACACAATGTCACGTCATCAACTGCTTGTAGCTCCATGAATGACAGATACTTATTGATCTGCGTGGTGGGATCTGTATCTACATTGTAGGGAGCAATGTTGGGGCACCTCAGGTCGTGGGGCAGCCGGGCTGCCAGAATGGTTGGGGAGAAAGGAGAGCTGGATCCTACGTCGAGGTGGATGGAAATTGGTGACGGTGCGAAGGGTCCCGCCTATCATTCAAGGCGGGAAAGTTGTTCCCTCAGCCTAGCTACTTCTGCCCGGTCTGATGCACTAAATCTTTCGGGCGCTTGCCCCCCGGGTCTCCTTGACGGCTTGGGCGTTCCCGTGGGGGAGATAATGTCGGGCGTCTCATTCCGCCTCCCTTTGGGATTTTTCCCAAATGATCGAATATGTTGGGATGGGGGGACCGTGACTCCGCGGCAGAAGTATATTACCGGGTTGAGGAGGCGCCTTTGGTCGGACATGGCCGGGGATGTTGACCTGATGACTGCGAGGGCGATCCCTTTTCTGGGTACATTGGTCTGGCCTTGGTGGAGCTTCGCGCCCTGGTCCCGCCTTTTTCTGAGCCCGACCCCGGGCTTGTACCGGCGTAGGGGACCTTTGGATTCCCTTACACAGGAGATCGGCATTTCCCCCGGGGTGATTTCCCCACCCAACGGGAGGGAGCCCGTTCATACGGGAGGTTCCGGCCTCCATCTCGGGGTGGTCCCGCCGGTACAGATATTCCCGGGCCTGATCCTGGGCGTTCCGGGTGACCGCTCGAAGAAAATCAGCATCTTCCTTCTCGGCCCTCTTCCCTCTGTTTGAATGGACAGGGGCGTGGTTTGACTTGTCGGGATGGCCCTCCTCTGTCCGGGTATCCCGAGATAGCGAGTGTCCCTATGCCAACGTATGCGTTGACGAACTTTGACTAGCCATGCCCCTCCTTCTAGCGCCAAATTGTGGACGCGTGTCTTTAAATTGATTATTAAGAGTTAATAACCAACAGGATGCAGCTATTTTAATTTGGTGATTTGCACACGTGCAACACAACTAGAAATTTGTATTGAATGGGAGGTGAATGTACTGTCAAAGAAAAGACGATAATTGAAAGTGGAGTGTAAAGATTATCTTATTGAACGAGCTGCGTAAGGCTATTACTTTTACAAACTTCTATGCTTCTTTTTTCATACAGAGATTCCAAAGTCCTTTCCCTAATGGGGGGATGGGGGTATTTATAGAGGTTTAGTAACCGCCTCACAAGCAGGTGAGCACCTCGGCATGGTGAGTCGGTTACGAGCTCCAGCTTGGCATGGGATGGCATTGCCGGGGCCTGAGTTCGTACACTTCGGGGCCATTTGAGGTCTTCTCGGCACTAAATGATTTTCTTGAGGTCGGTTTGCGTGGTTCGAGGTGGTCTGGGTCCGGGGATCGAACTATTTGGGCCGATTTGGGGCCATCTCTCGAGGTGCGGCCTGATGGAGCCGGAGCTGCTGACTGGCCTGCTGATTTTACCTCGTAATAGGCTGAGGGAGCGAGTTGCGAGATCCTCCCTGCGATTCCTTGGCGAGCAGTCTCCAAATAGGCTTGGGAACACGACCTGCTTATTTAACGGGCTGTGAATTTGTGCCACGTGTCCCTGACCTGGGAATTACGGAGTGACCATCCACATCTTCCATTTACAATAACAATGAAGAATTATTTTCGCCAATAGTGGCGCAGCCATCATGTTGCGTTAGTCTTTTCATCTTTGTAATTGTTTTCCTTATTTTTAAATTTTAAGTAATGGATATTTGTATTCTTTCTTGTATCAAAATTACTCTAAGAAACGAAATTAATATAGTTATAACTGGAAATAAATTAATAAAATGTGTTACGGAGTATTTCAATAATTAATGAAAAAGGTATTATGAAATTTAAATTACTACACATGAATTAAAAATAAAAAAATTACAAAAAGGCATAAAATATAACATTAGATAATTTTTTTTTATAAAATTACAAAAAGTAGATAAAATTGCTCAACATGATTTAACATAAAATTACTAAAATGAAACCTAAAAAATACAATATTAATAAAATTACAAAAAGTAGATAAAATTGCTCAATATGATTATGGTCCTGCTAACTCACCAGCTACCATCCATTTCAATAAATTACAATTTAATAATCCAGTGAAAAAAAAAGTAAAAATTACCATGGTACAATTTGTACAAGCATTTCCCATTTTAAACAATCTAATGCAGAAACTGACCAATTCTTGTTTGAAAATCATACTTAATCCATCTTGCATCACCCAACTGCATCTTCAAGAGCACGATAATTTTCGAACTGAACTTGCCCTGTGCAAGATCTTCACTTGTGCTTCACCACAAGACACTACATGTTAGAAAAACATTGCTTGAACTTCAAATTTATGCAACCCACTTAGGCGTTTTGCTCCTTGAATAAAATTACTATCACCAGTAATCTCCACAATTGCACACACCTCCCTCGAAGTGGTGAAAACGATTAGGATCACGCAGGATGATCAATCTACCAACAATCTTGGCTATGTGTTTGATTGCAGTGTGGCAGTCCTCACAAACCCGCAAGTTCTTGAAAACACGAACTGGCCTCCCATTAGGTATCTTCATGATTCCATAAGCAACGGCTAGTTTTTCACTATGATGCTTCAGCATGTGCTGTTTCTCTTCTTCCTCCACATCATGCAGCACCAATTTTGTGGACGAAACATAACCGTCTTCTTTCATCCTCAAATCCAACTCTTCCAAGAAAGCATATATGCTATCACTCTCAGCATGAGTGAAGTCTCCAACAGAAAATGTGTGAATCTCGTTTTGCACTTCGAGCCAGCTGTAACCCGGTACTTTATTAACACCTGTATCTCTCATCTTCAACCGCATTTTATTAACATCAGCCCATTTGCCAGAAGCTGCATATAAGTTAGAGAGAAGAATGTACATCCCGGAATTCCAAGGTTCCAAAGCAAAGATCATTTCAGCAGCCTTTTCTCCTAGTTCAGTATTTCCGTGAATCCTGCTGGCGCCTAACAGAGCTCCCCATGTAGCTGCGTCTGGCTCGATGGGCATAGTTGTGATTAGATTTTGAGCTTCATCTAGGCGTCCGGCTCGACCTAGAAGATCAATGAGGCAAGTGTAGTGCTTTGGATTTGCAACTATGCCGTAATCTGGGCTCATCGAGTAGAAGTAGTGTCTGCCCTTATCTACCAAGCCCGTGTGACTACACGCGGACAAAACACCGACCTGAATCAAAATAAGCTCAAGTGAATACTTAAAACAAACAGATGGAGAAGGATTTACATTACATAAATATTGAAATCAATGAAAACAATCCACATTTCCCTGTTTTTCATGAGAACTGATAACGTTTAAATTACTGCTCATTCAAATGTACATGAATTTGTTCTTTGAGGCTTGAGCATGTGTCAAGAAAATGAACTCACATCAAAACATTTATTTTTGACAAGGGGCCGTTTTTTTCTTCCTTTATCGTTCTGTTTTATTTACTACTATCTTCTTCAGGAGGCCGCAAGGAGAAACAAGATAAGCTCGACAACTAAGAGAGGGGATAAGAAAGGAATAGTTATTAACAGATTGGCTGGAGTTGTTGATTCAAGGCTGGATTTCAACAAGCATAATATGTCAAATTTACAAGGACTTAAATTTCGGATATGGAGTAGAGATTCGTCCTCCAACTTCTACATGAGTTAGATATGCACAATTTGGAATGTACAACACTCGAGTATGAAATATTGCTTTGAATTGGTAATATCAATAGAAATCCAAATAAAGCGCTATAATTACATAAAACATGTTCCTTTTTAGCAGTCAGTAAATAAGTAGAAACCGCAAACCCTCTGAGCAGATATTCAGCATAAATAAATGAATAAAACTAATTACCATGGTAATATCATCGGGTTGGATAGCAGCTTGTTTCATTGATTCAAAATGTTCCAGGGCTTCTTCCCCAAATCCATGTCTTGCATAACCAATAATTATTGTATTCCAAGACACCACATCCTTATCCTCAATTCCGTTGAATACTTCATATGCCTCTTTGATGCTTCCACACCTACAATACATAGCAAGAAGAGCATTGCCCACATAGCATCCAAACTCAAATCCTGCTTTGACAACGCGCCCATGTATTTGCTTGCCAAGCTCAAAAGCAGCAATATCAGCACAGGTACTCAAAACACAAGTAAATGAAGATCGGTTTAATCTCTCACCATCCCTTATAATTTCTATAAACATTTTCAATGCTTCCTCACTATCACCATTTTGAGCATAGCCACCTATGATTGCTGCCCAAGAGATACAATCCCTTTGTGGCATCCTATCGAATAATTTTCTAGCTTGGGCAATAGCACCATTTTGAGCATAACCAGTTATCATTGTGTTCCAAGAACTAATATTCCTACACGGCATTGCTTCAAACAACTCTCCAGCCAAATCTATGTTCTTGCTTTTCACATACCCTGCAATCATTGCATTCCAAGAAACGGAATTTTTCTCTGGCATTTCATCAAAAATCCTCCTAGCCTCATGTAACTGTGCATTCTGTATATAACCAGACACCATTGCTGTCCATGTGAACACATCCTTAGTTGGGGATTCTTCGAACAACTTCCTAGCTTCTTCCATCTTACCATTTTGGGCATAACATGAAATCATCGTATTCCACGATACCTTATCCTTAAGAGGCATCCGGTCAAAAATCTGCCTTGCCTCAAACAACCTCTTCTTCTTCAAGTACCCACCCATCAAACAATTCCACGACACCAATGCCCATCGCTCTTTACTCTCAAACAACCTCCTAGCCTCCTCAATCTTCCCATTCTGAACATATGCGGCAAGAATCCCATTCCATGATAGCTCATTCTTCTCTGGCATCCCATCAAAAACTCTCCTCGCCTCATCCAAGAACCCATTCTGCGCGTACCCAGACAATATCGCATTCCAGGAAACAACATCCTTCACAGGCATTTCATCGAACAACTGCCTTGCAGCGCCAAGATTCTTGAATTTTATGTTCCCGCTAATCATGATATTGCAAGTAACCAAGTCCTTTAGCGGCATTTTATCAAACAGCTGTCGTGCGAGCTGAAAGTTACCGTTCCACAAGTACCCAGATATCATAGTATTGTAGGAGACCACAGATTTGCGAGGCATGGAGTTGAACAAGCGCAACGCGGCATCGCATTCGCCGTTGCGCATATGATTGGTGATAGCGATATTGCATTTTACTATGTCAGTTCCCGTAAATCTTTTGCTTCCAGGCTTTGGGAGCGATTTACTGGTGGATGGTTCGAAGAAATCGCTAGTATTCCGACGCGGTGGTCTTTCACTCTGGCCATGGATTCTTGTGTTGTTTTGCCACGAGCGTAAACTGGTAGTGTGAAGCTGTCTGAAACGCATTGATCGAGAAATGGAACTTTCATTTCAGAGATTTATGCATATTGGGGCGGAATATCTAATAATTATATTTGGGGAAATTTGAAAATAATAAGACACTATTTTTATGGGGGTGTGGAGTCAAATATAAGGTTTTGTTTGATTAGGGTTGCCTCCAACCAATTGACGTTAGGGGTAATGTGGTAATATTTTGTATGAGTAAGGTTGGAGGCATTATTTGGTTCGGGTAGGTTGGCAGTTGCGTGTTTTTTAACTTTTATCTCACATTTGTAATTGAAAAGACAGGTTTCTCTATTTTCTCTCTATTTACCCTCAACTTATTTACTCCAGCCAACAGTACCTCAACATTCCCTAACCGCAATCAAACATTGCCTAAAAGAACATCCAAAGTAGAAAAAAAATTACCAGAAAAAAGAAATTACAAGAAACGGAATTCCAAATTCTAGTAATCATCTTCTTCAATTGAAATTAGGATTCTTACAAAATTGAGGATCTACAATGAATTTTCTTTGGGTTTTTATTGCTTGTAAATTTAGTAGTTTTCATGTTTTCTTTTTAATGATTTTTTTTGGTTTATCATTTTCTCTAAAATATAATTTATTTATTTTTTGTTTTTTCTGTGAGTTTCTATTTTTCGTTTCATTTTTGAAATTGTTTTCCTGTTATTTTATTTAATTTATGTATGAATTTTTTGTTGTTTTGTTATCTATAATTTTCTAAATTTGTTGAATTTTGTATTCCAGTTTCCCTTTTTTTTGTGATTTTCTCAATTTTTGTAATGCATTGGATTAAACATTTTATTCTTAATATGGATTATAGATTTTATTCTTTAATCAATGTCCATTTAATTTTTATTTTAAATTGCTAACCATAATTTAAATTAAAATTTATTTGAATAAATATAAAAGATATAATTAAATCACTAGAAGATACTCAAAAAATCTGAAACATTTATCCTAATGAACCTAAACTTATAAGATTCGGAAGATTCTTTTAAAACTTAAAAATTATATAAAAACTCTACAAATTAATTTTGGGAAAATTAAAAAAATGAATGCATTTAGATACATTTGAAAATTAAAAGTAAATATGAATCTGTTGAAGGAAAAACACAATTAGTGTGCCTTCGTCAAAAGTAACTGATGAAGGGCTATTTAGGTATTCACTAAATAT
>JAUEKW010000049.1:720304-744397 GCA_032274785.1 Ajuga reptans
TATGTGTATATCATATATGAATGGACATTATACTGAAATTTTCGGCGTGTATTGGTAAATCTCGGTATATTGAGTTTTGTGTCTGTATCAAATATAATATCGTTGCTTACGTTTGATTTTGGTATAACGAAATACTGAAATCTTTCTGTATTCCGGTATATATCGGAATAAATGATTTTTTTCCAATACGCTAAGGTCCCGTTTGGTTGGGCTTAATAGCCCAGTTACTGGAATTATATGCTAAATCTAGTTTTTTGTAATTTTCCCTTAATCTTATGATGATTTGGGATTAAGTGGCTGATGTTGTAGTTACATATGATTCCAAAAGTATTAATCTTCTATTGGTTTTGTCACTGTGTAAGCTATGTTTTGAATTTTATCTACTGTCTAATAATATTTAAGTATATATGTATTTTGTAAATATATTTCATTGGTAATTCATTGGTAACAAAGATGAATGCATGGTTTAAAAAATGTGATGCAGGATGGAAATAGAATAATAACGATTTTGAAATTCTTGTTCAAATTCGAAATGTAATTTTTTATGACACAAACAAAATTCTTTTCATACACATTCATTTATTTGTCCAAAAAAAATTAATGCACAAAAAGTGAAAAACATATAGCGAGCAAGCATGCCTTAAATGACTTGTTTTGAACTAGTCCTAAGAGAAGAAATTTAATTGGCCCAAAACCTAGATTTCTCAATAATTTCATGAGTAACGTGGTAAATTCTGATCTATCCCATTACGTAAAGGGCATGTTTGGTTTCGTTTTAGTTCGAATTCAAATCTTGTCCCTTTTTGGATGTTAAATTAGATTTCCGAATCTAAAGTAGAGACTTTTATTTTTATACTTTTTCATTTCTAACAATCTCACCAATTATTTTTCTACTTCTTTAACTCTAGTTAATCATTTCCATCACATTTTATTTATAATATAATATTATAATTATGAATTTTTCCAGCATACAGACAATAGTAGTACATACAATCTAAAAAGAAATGCACATTTTCATGGGTTACTTTTATTTCTAAATTCTAATATTTCGAAAGTAAGATTGTCCCCACCTACTTAAAACTCAATGAAGTGCAACATCTCCTGAACGTTGTGTTTTAGTAATTAAATGAACACTTCAAAATACGTTCGGTTGGTATAGTGTTTCAAAAATAAATACACCAGCCGAATATCTCAAAATATATTCAGCTGGTGTAGTGTTTAAAAAAAGGTGATCGGATACACTAGCCAAACATCCCAAAATATGTTCGGCTGGTGTAGCTGAACATAATTATATTTGTTTGAATTAAATAATCCAATAATATTTGGGATAAGGTGCAAATCGACACTCGAACAAATAATGTCTCAACCTTACCCATACCAAACATGACTACGTTGCACCAACGTCAACCGGCTGAGGACAACCCTAATCAAAGATAGCCCTCGTTTGGGAAGAAATAATGAAATGAGTAACCCCACCACAATTCACGTAATTCACAAATTAGGAAATAATCCGTTTCCCACTTAAACGACCGCGTTTATTGTTTGATAACAGCGACTTTTCCCCCTTCCTCCAACACTCCACACGAAACCGCCATTATGCATCTCATTTCGCTTCATTACATTCTTCAAATTTGAAATTGGAAACTGATCTACTTCGAGCCTTGACCTAAGAGTACTAGGGTTTATCAGGCCTCGCTGACTGTATGCATTTCTTATTCCAAGCTTATAAACTGGTTGCATCTTGATATTTCAGCGAAGTTCCGGCGAGATCTCCTGCCAAGGTGAGTTAATTTCCCTTTTCTCCTTATGCTTTTCACAGTTCATGCATCATTACGGTGAATAAGTTTGGTAATTTGCAGTGTAACATCAGCTATTAAAAACCGCAGTGATTAAGATATAGAATCCGACAAATAGTTTTTGATTAAATGTGGTGAATTAGTTTTTTCTGTGCTAGTGAATCGTTTCTGAAACATGCATGTCAGTGGAGAATCATCAATTTAGCTTTCTCATCAGTAAGTAGAGACCATCCTCTGTGTTGATTGCGTAATTATACCTACAAAATTAATACATAAAGGGGCTGCGAAGACAGTAATTTGACTAATAGTAAGAAGTTAGAAGAAAATTTGCATAGTATACATATTTTTTAGAAACACAAAGAATTTTCCTCATCCTATCTTGTTAAATATATCAGTAAATTAGTCAAACCTTATTGGTTTGTTTTGCCAGCAAAATAATTGCAAAGACAGTAAGAAGTTCAAAAGAAATTTGACTATATTGCTATATATATTTTTTATTTATACATAATATTTTTAGAATGGTGCCCCTCAAGCACGCCCTTTTTTGTATGCCTAAAGTGGTGCAGGATCTTTCTGCCTTGTGTGCTTTACTCTTGTGATTACCTTGGTCTTATTTATGCCTTTAGGAGATGTCTCGAGTGGAGCACTCGTGGGAGCGATTGGTGCGTGCAGCACTACGAGGCCGAGTAACAAGTGGGAGTTCGCATGGACGGCCGGAGGCTGGTCTTGCTGCAAATATTCCTTCTTCCCTTGGGAACAGGGACATAGATGACATTTTGAGGGCTGCTGATGAAATTCAAGATGATGATCCCAATGTTTCCAGAATTTGTATGTGCTCTCGCATCTTTGTTTTTTACATTTTGTTAATATTTATGGTCTTTTATTTGATGAGATGGTAAAATAGGCAGATAACCAGTGTTTCTTTGGGGCTGATATCTTTTTAGGAGCTTACAGTAGATTATGGAAAGTACACAGAGATGAGAAATCCTTAAGGAGATATAGTGCTATGGACTATCTAAAGTACAATCCTCCAATCTCACGTAAATATTAGATACAAAAATTATTTTGAATTCTTTGTGGATTGAAACCCACCACGTACTAAATGTAATCCTATCCCAAACCTCATCGACTCCGGAGCATCTCCAAACACTCTCTTGTTCCCTTCTAACTGTAGGGTCTAAAGTTATTGTGAGGACATATGCTGACACTTTATGGACTTGTGAATTTTTTATATCATTACCTGTAAAATGTTGTTGAGATGAGATGGTATCCACTGCTTCCATCGAGGGTCACAAAGTTATCAAGTGGATTGAAGGCTTTGCTTGTTAAAATAGCTTTTAACTTCTAAGTTCTTGTAATTTTTTTGGGTCTTTTGTCGTTATCAACCTTTCTTGGAGAAATAATGAACCTGTAGAAATTTCGAAATAATTTCTGGTAAAAATTTGTTGGATGAGATGATATCCCTTGTGTCCTTTGTGGGCTACAAATTAATTGGGTGAATGGTAGGTTGGGTTGGGTCTTCTTGGTATGAAGAGCTTTCTTTTCAGATCTTATAATTGATTCTGTATTTTACCCACCTTTCTGTTTCATTTCTTCCGAGTTGCCTGTGTAGATATGCTTTGTGTGTTTTAAATTTTCAAATGCTCTGGCAGCTGAGCATCTGCTCAGTAAAATGAATATTGTAACAGTGTTGGTGCAACAACCCCCATTTTTTTGGATGAGAAACACAATTTTATTAATAAATTAATAATATAAAATGAGTACAAAGGCACGAGGAATACTTAGAACAAATCATACATGCTAAAATGCGCTGCTCCATTCTCTTATAACATCATGCAAAAAGGATGCTTTGTGTGTTTAGAAGCCCCATAAAGAACCTTGAACTTCACTCTATCCCAAATCTCCTCTAGGGACTCCTCAAAATCCTCGAAGACTCCTATTTCTCTCTGTCCAAAGAGATTAGCATTACATTAGAACGATCAATCCCCAAAGGACTCAAACCCATTTGCTAATAAACTTCCAAGATTAAAGGAGGATAAATTAGTAACAAATTATGGAAAAGCCCAAGGTAAGCCTGACTCGTTTAATACCCTACTCCATAAATTGGACTAGAAAGAGAAATATATAAATGATCTTTCAATGTTCTTGTCTTCAAATGGGTGTTTTTTGCGTTTGAATGAATCTGTTTGTACAACAAACAGATTCTGATTGGTGTCTTTGTTTGTTTGTTTGTTCAGTGTGCGAGCAGGCGTATAGTATGGCTCAAAATTTGGACCCCAACAGTGATGGTAGAGGTGTTCTTCAGTTTAAGACTGGATTAATGTCTGTTATCAAGGTACAGTGATAGGTTAACTTTTTGCTCATGTTGTTTATTTGCATAAACTTCCAAAAATCTGGCTGATGTTAGTGGACTTAGTAGTTTAAAAAATTTCATGAGATGAACGAGGAAACTTCAAAATGATTCACAAGCAGAAATTTCAATTGCTAACTGGAAAATTGTCAGATGTTTAATGTTAACTAGACACATTAAAATTAGGGTTTAAATTTAGGTGCTACTTTTATTTGATTTATGCCAGCACGGGTTGTTTGACCTCATATGTTCATGTTTTTTTATTGTTAGTCCCGATTTAGTGATACCTTCCTTTTCAAGTAGTAAAATCTTTAGTTTGGATTTTCATTGCTTGCAGCAAAAGCTTGCTAAAAAGGACGGTGGCCGAATAGATCGTAATCGTGATATTGAGCTGTTGTGGAATTTTTATAATCGATATAAAAGGCGACACAGAGTGGATGACATCCAGAGAGAGGAACAGAAATGGCGTGAATCTGGAACTTTTAGTGCTAATATTGGGGAGTATGTTCTATGCTAATTAATGGTTTATTTGTATTATTGACAATTTATCCTTGCTGGTGCTATTTGTTTTCACTTTCGAGGCATTATTCATGCGTATTGCTATACAGAGTGGTTGAAATCACAGGACTATTGTTCGTATTTGCATATACTTTACTGTTAATTAAATTAGGAGTTTGGTGGCTTTTCTAGTATCCCCATCTCACATTGGCAAACACCAAGTCTTTCACGTTAGAAGTTATGCATAGCTTGCAAATGGAACATATTTCGTGTAGCTTCTCACTTAGTCTATATAATCAGATGCTCAGATCTTTGTTAACTATATTAAAAAAAGAAAAAAAATCAGATCCTAGCATCAATAATTGTTTTATAAATATTTTAAGTACTCTGTTGATGCTCTGTCCTGTGTTTGAAAATTAAGTACATGTATACTCATGCCTTGAGCACTCTTTTATTCCCTTTCAAACTTCATATCATTCTAATTCCCCTATCTTCATTCATCCAGATGTGACTCCCCTTTCTGGAAAGGACTCAAAAGCAATAAATATGTTTCTGTTTCTATATTAATTTTTTTATTTTTATAACATGACGAGGGTATGCTTAGTTTTATCGTTTTGATTTTCCAGATATATGGTAGTGAAGTAGGAAACCTCTTCCCTATATAAACCTTAATTATTTTATTAATAAATTTTAGTTTCTTATATAAAAAAAAGTTTTTCCAGGTATATATTGTTGTGCCTATACAGAAGAGTCTTACTAGTTTGCTTATGCCTCTTTATCTGTTTTAGCCTGGAAATGAGAAGGGTTTTCGCTACACTGAAGGCCTTAATTGAGGTGATGCGGGCACTAAGTAAAGATGCAGCTCCAGATGGGGTTGGAAGGCTTATTGCAGAGGAGGTATTCCCTGGTCTCTGTGTTCATAACTTGTGTTTTATTGAAATTCCACTTCAGTATTCACCTGTTATCCTTTAATAGTTCATTCCATTTACAAATTTTTAATAGTGAGTTTGATAATACTATTGACTTTCCTCTGAAGTATATCAACAGATCAGTTCCACTTGAGCTGATTTAATTTGTTTGTTATTCCAGCTAGGGAGGATAAAAAAGTCTAATGCAACTATATCGGCTGAACTCGCCCCGTACAATATTGTCCCTCTGGAAGCGCCATCTTTAACCAATGTTATTGGAAACTTTCCTGAAGTAAGTTATGCTCTATAGTCTATACTTCTATATAATATATCTATCCCTTGTCCAACTTTCAAATTTCTAGATATATACATGAGTGCCCTGTAGCCCTGTTGACTATTTTTGTTTTCACAAATCCGCATTGCTAATACCTGGAGCTATAACCTCTTGACATGATTGTCTTTCTGTTGGTTTTTACTTTTAATATTTGCTTTTAACTTGTAAATTATCCATCTGCTGAAGCTTTCTTGAATTAATTGAGTTTTGGGTCTCTTACAACTTACAAACCTAGTTGACCTCATGATTTTGCAGGTCAGGGGCGCAATATCAGCAATTAGATATAATGACCAGTTTCCTCGGCTTCCAGCTGATTTTAAAACTTCTGGACAACGGAACTTGGATATGTTTGACCTTTTGGAATATGTATTTGGTTTTCAGGTATTGATTAATTCCCTTTTCTCTAGTAAGATATTTTGTTCATTAACTATTTCCTTTTAGATGTTCAACGGATTATAGAGCAGTCATCACTTGTTTCTGAATGATTATTGATAGTGGTTTTAAGCATATGAAAAGTTTTTGAAATGGATGCAACTCGTGTGATGGTTGTGTTATTACTAATATGACCTATTACTTTTATGGCTTTCATGATCATGATTTGTTACATCCTTTCTTTAGCGGTTTTCCTTTGCCTATTACAGAAAGACAATATAAGGAACCAACGTGAGCATGTTGTTCTTACTTTAGCCAATGCACAGTCGCGGCTTGGCATCCCAGTTGATGCTGATCCAGTGAGTTACCTAATTATGGTTACTTTACAATGTAACCTTTGATGTCGAACTGCAATAAGATGATAGCTAATCGAGTTTTAATGTATTCCTTTGCAGAAACTAGATGAAAGAGCTATAAGAGAGGTCTTTCTGAAGGTCCTAGATAATTACATCAAATGGTGTAGATACCTACGGATACGCCTTGTGTGGAACAGGTTGTTTGTGCAGATCCTCCTACCCTTCAATTGAAAATTGATTAACTAACGTTGCTCAATCTATTTCCTGTAGCTTGGAAGCCATTAACAGGGACAGAAAGCTTTTCCTTGTGTCATTGTACTTATGCATATGGGGTGAAGCTGCGAACGTCCGTTTTCTTCCTGAATGCATCTGCTATATATTCCACCATGTATGTTTTTGATCCCTATGTGTAGGATACTTTATTGTTGTTGAAGAAATAGGTCATGTATGTATGTGTGTGTATATATTAATGCGTTTATGATTCTTGTAGTTGGAGAGTGTTTAATTTAAGGGTTAATTGCACTAAACCCACCAAACTATTACCAAAATGGCACATAAACCACCCAATTTTTTTTTCTTTGCACCGAATTATACAAAGTTTGTGGATTTGTCACATAAACCACCAAAGTTCTCCATCTGGTTAAAAAAATGGCTGGCGGCGAGTTGCGGTGGTTTATGTGTGAAACCCGCATACTTTGTGTAGTTCGTTGCAAAATAAATTAGTTGGGTGGTTTATATGCCATTAACAAGGTTAGAAAGTTCATGTGCTTTTTCTCATGATAGTTTAGTGGGCTTAGTGCAACTAACCCGAGAATGAGGAATTGTTAAAAAAAAATATATATATATTGATATTACAGAATTTAGAATAAGTATAAGGTTAATGTTGATTCATGCATACATCAATACTATCTTTGTAAAAAAATGACACTTTTAGGAGTATTTCGCTTTCACATTCTGTCATGTAAAAATGCAAAGAAAATAAGCAAAAACACTTCTAAACTAATGTCTAAGTGTATATACATGAATTCTGTTAATGAGGTGTGTATATGAATTTAATTAATGAGATGTTACACGTAGTGCATTGTATACTAGGTATTTTAAGCCTTACATCCATTCAGATACATATTCATTTGGCTATATATATTAAGATGTGGTTAAAAATACTCGGTGGATGCTACACATGGTAGATTCCTCTAGATGTAGTATCAATACCACCATTTGCGCGTATATATACTTACATATATATGGCACAAATGTTAAGATGTCGTTAAAAACACCTGGTGGATGCTACGCATGGTATATTCTTCTAGATGTAGTATCATTTACCACGAAAAATAGCACATAAACCACCTAACTTTATTAATGGCACATAAATCACCCAACTTAACTTTTTTGCAATAACTTACAACCTATGCAGGTTTGGCACATAAACCATCATAACTTGCCGCTGGCCATCTTTTGACCGGATGGAGAACTTTGGTGATTATGTGTCAAATTCGCAAACTTTGGATAGTTATGTGCAAAGAAAAAAAGTTGGGTGGTTTATGTGCCATTTTGGTGATAGTTTGGTGTAATTAACCCTTAATTTTAATTTGTGATGTTCCATTTTGTGAAGCATATCCTTTGCTCCATGATTACCTTGGCCAAATATTGTTACCATTCTGTCATCTTCTCTTAATTAGTTTTTCTAAATAACTATTCTTCCTTGTAAATACTTTTTCCATTAGAGTTAGCCAAAGGTCTATTTGAGAACCTAATTTACCTTTACTATTCTCAGTTTCTATGATGACATGAAACTTTTATCTTCTTATCAAAAAAGACATGAAACTTTTATCATATGGAGTTATCTCTGCACTTTATTTATTTCCAAAAGCCTTACTAAATTATTTTACGTTATCAATGCACTATAGGCATATACAAAGTTATAAGTTGGTTTAGCTAATTATGCATTTAATATTGGTGCTCTTCGTTTACTTATCTCACAACCTTCTGCCAGAAGTGTCAGATTCATCTTCGAATTTGTTGGTATTGCTTGTTTAGATGGCAAGGGAATTAGATGCAATCCTGGATCATGGGGAGGTGACTCATGCTGCAAGTTGTACAGGCGATAATGGTTCTGTCTCCTTTCTAGATCAAATTGTTCATCCTATATATTGGACCTTGAAAGCAGTGAGTGCATTTATTTGGTATTTGCACTTGACGGTTTTCTTTCACATGGCTTGTTTAACAAGTGAGACACCTGTGTCCGGATTATCAAATTACTTGAATAGTTGAATGATCTATTTTCTGGTTTCATAATGATTCAAACTAGTTCTTGTACAGAGTGCATAAATATCTTTTCATAATGTAGATCTTCTCAGTAAGGCATCGTTCCATAATAAATAATACCTTTATAACATGTAGCAACGGTTTCTTCACTTCTAAAAGCAAATGTGATTGTTCTCTATTTTCTGTGGGTGTATCTCATTGTCTCCTTTATCCATAGGAAGCTGACAGGAACAATAATGGGAAAGCTGCACACTCAGAATGGCGGAATTATGACGATTTCAATGAGTTTTTCTGGTCCGATTTTACACTTGATTATTCTATTTGCTACTTCTGTTCTTTTTAGCTTGGATTCATTGTCAGCTCATTTGTAGGTCACCCGCTTGCTTTGAGTTGAGTTGGCCTATGAAGAAGGATTCATCATTTTTACGGGAGCCTAAGAAAGGAAAACGGGTTGGTCCTGTTTCTCCCATTTATTAGATTAAGTCGATGTTGCAGAAATCCCTACGCACTAGTCGGGCTGTTGACTACCCGCCTAGGTCTTAAACCACCAGGCAGTTTCCTATATATAGTTTTTCATTTATCTTTTATAGTAAGTTTTTTGTTTCAATGAATCAGATTGAAAGAGTAAAGAGAGTTCCTTAGATGAGGTATGGGATAGGGTTAAGTTCAGGGTGGCCTGGTGGGTTTCCAACCACAAAGATTTCAAAATGGTCCTTGTTTCTGACATCTCCAGAAATTGGAGCTCTGTACTTTATCTTTTAGCTTGTACACTTCCATTTTGGGATATCTCATCCCATTGTATTCTTTTCCTTATCAATAAAGTTTCTGTTCCCCATAAAAGAATGAAAGTAAAGAGAATGTGAAGAGGGAAAAAACTGCAGTATTTTGCTCTTCTCGACAGAAAGTTACCAGCAGAACAAATGGAGTGCTGCGGAGTGACAGAAGTGGTCGGATGGTGTTCTTAGAGGGATATGAATTAGTTGAGAAACAGAGATAAGGTCAACAGTGCGAATCACTCTTGTTCGTTCCGTGCGTTCTCGTCTACCCTATTTTTCATTTTGTTCCTGATATGTTTAGGATAAAATACTGAAATAAATAAATAAGCAAATACAAAGCCAAAACCATGCCACTTGGCTTAAAAAAAATCATTGGGTGAGCCCGACTAGAAGCTGCCTAGGCGGAACAGCATCTAAGTGATTCCCAATTAGGCGTAATTGTGGTGGTGGATGTCCAACTAGTGCCTATTTGCTGGCGAGGCTATTTTTGCAACACTGGATTCCTACATTTTCCTATAATGGTTCCGCATATATCATTCTCTTTTTTGTTATTTTTTTCTGAGTACAGACAGGTAAAAGTTCGTTTGTTGAGCATCGAACTTTTCTTCATCTGTATCGGAGTTTTCATCGTATGTGGATCTTTTTGATTGTAATGTTTCAGGTAATTCACAATGCTATCTATCAACTCTTGTTTCCAAACTATGCAGTTCTTTTGGCCTTCACACCATCTGTATTTACAGGCTCTTGCTATTATTGCCTTCAACGATGGCAGACTCAATCTTAATACCTTTAAGATACTGCTTAGCATTGGCCCAACATTTGCTGTCATGAACTTTTTGGAGAGTAAGCCATTAATTCTGCCATGTTTCGTCTTTGCTGCCTCGATTCTCTGAATTTGTACTTGTATAATTTGCCTTGCCTGCTAATCTTCTCCAATGGGGCTTGTTTCTTGATACAGGTGCTTTAGATGTTCTACTAATGTTTGGTGCATATACTACTGCCCGTGGTATGGCTATATCAAGACTTGTCATCAGGTTCTTTTGGTGTGGCTTGAGCTCCGCGTTTGTGCTCTATGTCTACCTGTGAGTCATACTTACACTGGCGACCTCGGTTGTTTAACTGGATGTATTAGTTGCTGACGTAATAACACATTGGTCTCAGGAAACTTTTTGAGGAAAGGAATAGGAACACTTCAGACTCGCTCTATTTCAGGATATATGTCCTAGTATTGGGTGTATATGCTGGTGTTCGTGTACTATTTGCACTGCTTCTCAAATTCCCTTCATGTCACCGGCTGTCGGAAATGTCTGAACATCCGTTTTTCCAATTTTTCAAATGGATTTATGAGGTATTTGCCTGTGTTAGTATACATTTGTTGCGGATTTGTAATAAGGTTTGATCTGGTTTGATGAACCTAGTAACGAACCTACGAAGGAATGATGGTGGGAGAGTAATTTAACAACCTTGCTTGTATCATCATTAGGCATTGCACACCTGTGCGTAAATTAAACCTTGTTTTGTATTCAGTATCGGCCCCAGGTATGGGATTAAAATGATCAAATTTTTACCCACCCATCTGTAGATTTTTAAGGGTACTATGATGAGCCCTTGCCTTATATTTGTATCTCTCTCAAAACATGTTTTGATCCAACCAGAAGGTTGCACACTTCTTTTACAACATAAACATGTTTAAGAGCATTTACTCACATGATTAAATTTGTTTTTGTGATGCTGGAATAGTTTCCGCTGGAGAAATTTGGAAAACCTTTCTGGGCGTACTCTCTTCTGCTGTTTAATTTCTTGATTACTTTCAGGAACGCTATTTTGTTGGGCGTGGACTTGTTGAAAAGACTACAGACTATATGAGGTTTGCCCTAAATTTTGTTGAAACTGGCGTCTTCGTTCCCCTTTTACTGTTTGCAATTGGTTTTCTCGAAATTTTCATGTTGCTGAAGAAGCATCATATATATGGTGACTAAGTCTGATGTGCTGCTCTGCCATGTTGGGGGAAACTGATAGTTAACATGCTTGTTCTTGCAAACAATAAAATCAACTCATATGCTCTCCAGCTTCTGAAGTTATAAGATGTCAAAACAAATCAATAGCTCGTGCAATTCTCAAGGGTGACTAATTTGGTTTTTACTGCATATACTCTTTTATGCGATCTAAACACCTAATATTAACATCATATAATAGCTTGGGTTCTGATCTTGTTCCTTTTAACTCAAGATCACACTGTGCCGAAGTAACCGCCACCCATGGTTGCTCATATTTTTTTTGCTCTTTACTAATTTGTAATGCTTGATAAAAATCCTCTAAAATCACATTTAGCAGCATTAGGCTGGGAAACTTAAATGTGGTCATTACCAATGGTGAAACCTCAAAGGATTTGATTACTTGTCCATTTGCCACTATACCTCTCCATAAGTCTCCACGATATGGTTCTTTAGTCAAGACAGTCTTCATGTAACTCTTATTTCTACCATACTCCTGCTGCAAATTTGTCTCGTAGGACTTTGAACGAGGTCCCTCAATCTTGACTCCAATATCATATGATCGCATTTTCTCGGTCTTTTGCTCCATGCCTCCATCACATGAAAGTTAGCTGGGAAGGATTGTGCGAATTCCGCAGGTGGTAGATGCACGTATTTGCCATCAGAAATTGCAGCCACTCGAGCCAAAGGTCTTCGGATTGCCTACTGCTTCTGAAGCACTAGCATTTATCCCTCCACTTGGATTATATACTCTTCCGACCTGTCAGTATATTAAATTTTTACTCTTCTAATAGTTAACCGGCTCTTGGACCTCTTTTCATTTTTATGTTTAAGTCTTCTTTGTATCTGTCAAAAGTTCAGTAGAATGAAAAGATAATAAGGTACAATATATCACGAAACATTTCAGAAAAAACAAGCTCTGAAACTGCTATACGATTTCTACGTTTCCTTCCCTATTCTGTCTCTCTTCTTTCCTTTCTTCGTCTTAGTCTCCACATCTAACTTAAGCCTGGACGACATCTTGTGACCCATTCAGTCTTTCTTTATAAATAACAAAAAAAAAAAAAATGTTCTCTCATTCAACCACATCCCTACTGCATATTGACGTATTACCAAATTGACCACATTGCAACTCTCTCATTATCTTGCACTTCTTGTTGCCAATATCCTTGAGTTCAGACATACAATTGGGGCATTGATAACTGAATTTCTCCTATTCTGACATGGCCTGTAGTACTCCAAGTGCTACTGCTGTCAGTGGCTGGTGAATTACTGGACCTGGAATTAGCAAAGGTGGCTTCCATGCCTGACCTCAAATATTTCTGCATTTTGTCAGAGTAAAATCATTTATTTGGAATGAACTGATCCTCCTGAAATTTATTTTACCCCTAGGAAAGTTTGCAGGGAGTTAATTTTTTCAGTAGTTAGTTGACAACGAGGTCTTGGCATTGGCAATATAAATGCTAACTGGTACATGCACAAATTTGGAACTTTCTCATCTTCGTAGATTAGAATTCTCAAGACAATGGTTTCGAATTAATATTGTGGATGTTTATGATCTATCTTGGGATAAGCAGAGCTTCCAATAATATATATTATCTTGAACCTCTGGTCATCTCAACTATAGATGCTAGATCACTCATAATGGTGGTAGTAAATTGTTTTTTATATTTATTTTTGTTTTTTATTGTTTTCTTTTTAAAATACTCGGTATATGCAGCGCCGTTGTGCTACTGCTTCTAAGCTCGTACTTTTATCTCCAAGTTATGTTTTCCAAATTAGGAATTAAGGACTAGGTATTCTATGAAGATTGCACCATGCTCTTGGTCGTCTCTCATTATTACTATGGTGATTATTTAATGAGTTTGCCTTTAACTTTCAATGGCACAGCTATGTGTTTTACTGGCTGGTGATCTTCGCCTGCAAGTTCCCTTTTGCTTACTTTCTTCAGGCAAGTTATACTATGATTCTTTTAAAATTTTTTACTATTACGATGGTAATTGCTTTATCCTGTGTGAATCATTTAATCATTTAATTTTGGTAATGACAGATCAAACCCCTAGTTGAGCCTACTAATACAATTATAAATCTACAGCGGCTTCAGTATTCATGGCATGATTTTATATCAAAGGGTATGCTTTCTTATTTCTTTTCTTCTTCTTCTCTTGGTTGCTTGTTGTGCCTTGCTTATGATGGTATAGAGATCTACCATGTCTGTTGACTGAGAAATTAAATATGCTTCTTTGGTATTTTGAGTAGCAGGGAGGGGGCGTCTGCTCTCCCCAACTGACTCTTTAAGTAAATGGTAGTTTATCCATTTTCATTGTGAAGAAAAAATGAGTTTCTTTATTGTGATTTTTGGACCGGGTAACAATTTTGTTACAGTATCCAATTGAGGTGTTATTTAAATGAGATGACTTTAATGTTAGATGATGATTACCAGCATTTCTCATAAAACCAAAGCAGTTGGTCTTGAGCTTTTTTTTGCATTCAAGGATTCCTCATCCCTGCGATGCCCTTCTTCTTTTCTACTTTGTACTTTTTTCTTAATAAAAAAACGTAAGCAGTTATGAATGAAGGTTTTTTATATACTTTATCCATTCAATTCTTCGTTTTGGCCAATCAGCATACCCACTGTTTACTTGATAGAGCAATTTTGTGCTTGCGGAGGACTGCGGGTCTATTTATTTCCTTCCCTGGACTTTGCATTTGATCAGGAAGTTTGGAAATTAAGAATTTAGTGGATCTGCGAATAGATGTGGCTAGTTTTCAATCCCAGCAATGATTGCTACTCTTTTATGGCTCAACTATTCTAATCGAAGCCATTTGGTTCCAACATTCATGCTGAAGTAATTTAGTTGTCTGTGTTTGTTCTTTTTTACTTTTTTTTTTTTTAAACTAAATACTTTCTAGTTGAAGATTTGAATTTTATGCTCAGAGTTTTAGAAGTACAAATCGCCTTTTGGGCCCTGAAGGCACGTGGAAGTTGTATTCCCATATCATGTGAAATAGTTTTCTGTGGCAGAATTCATTTGTACAATCTTAATTTTTTGGTAATTCCTTTTGGAATAGTATGTTACTATGTTAGAATGTTTACACGAAAATCTGATGCTATGGTAGTTGTTTTGCTTTGGATATGAATAATGCTTTAACTGTTGGCTAGCTCATTGGATCCCTTTTTGAATTAAAGAATGTTTACAAGCGAGTGTGATGATATGTTATTTGGTTTTGCTGCAGATAACAATAATGTGTTAACTGTTATTAGCTTGTGGGCGCCCGTTGTAGCTGTGAGTAATACATTATTTTTTTCATATGCAGTTTTAGTAGATAAATTTAAGACTTTGTAAGCTATAACTCCGGCATCGTATTTATGAACACATTTGATGCACGAACGCCTATTTTGTTATCCATTTCCCCAAGAACATCAAAAAGCTCATCACAGTTAGGTGCCTTTTGTTCATATCGAAGACTAGGAATGTCAAACTCCTCAATTATGTAAATTTAGTCATTTTTGGAATGTCGAACTCAATTATGTAAATCTAGTCATTTATTCTATCCGGCTTTGATTTTATGGAGGTCTCTGACATATGCTCCGCTTTTGATGTATCCTATCGATGAACAAATGACCAGCTTATGCTCTGCCAGAAACACCAGCACCGGTGGCTCTCTTTTCATCTATTATGTTGGGTGAATCTGAGATGTCCATTTTTCATAGACTCCTAACGATTTGTAAATAATCCTCCATCCCCACCCCGAAGTTTTAGTAGATCTCTACTAATGCATTTCAATATTTTTCTGAACCCAGAACCTTAGGTTTTACACCTCCATCTGTTTTTTATCTATTGCTTTAAGCTCATCATTTGTTAATTATGATAAAATGACTATTTGAATCTACAGATTTATCTTATGGATATCCACATTTGGTATACCCTCTTATCTGCAATATATGGTGGTGTGATGGGAGCAAGGTCTCGCTTAGGGGAGGTACTGTTCTCAGTCTGTGCCAACTATGAGATTTCTGTTTTTGAACTAGTTTGCTCTGTCCATGTCTCGTGAAATTGCGTAAGCCATATTCATTGTTAACTAATATGATTATAATGATTATTTGGAAGATTCGGTCAGTTGAGATGGTTCACAAGCGATTTGAAAGTTTTCCAGAAGCTTTTGTGAAGACTCTTGTGTCTCCAAATATTAGAAGGTAAATATAAGAACTCTTATGTTTATTAGTCTCTGATCAGTAAATATTGTTTTGTTGTAACTTTTTGAATGATGAATGATGTGGTTCCAGGATGCCGTTCGATGGACAATCATCACAGGTCAGTGAATTGGGAATATATAAACTTTTTTTATTTTTATTTTTTATTTTAAGAAACCTGAAATTCAAATGTTGAAGAGTTACAACGTGGAGTACAATGGGAAGAGGTTTCCAATTGATCCACTCAGGAATTACTACGACTCTACATAAGTACGACGCTTATATCCCTATGCATGTCTGAGTTTCCGACATAAAAATACCCTGAAACTCCTTATACCCTAAGATCCAGGAAACTATCCTCAACTCTCTGTGACCTTTTGTCAGCTTCTGAACCAGTCTGTTGGGACAGTAAACTTGCTGTGAATTAACTACCCGTTACCCGTCCAGTCTTAGTATCAATTTGTTTCATATTTCCAGTATTGAGAAATACTTTCACTAGATATTTTAAGAATATTTTTGTTCGTTTGTTTTATTTTTCTGTAGACTACATATGCTTTTGAATAATAATATATTTGTTTTTGGATGTTTTATGGTCCAACGACGTAAAATATGAACAGAATTTGATAGAATGAGGGGTCCATGAAAAAGGCAACCTAATGATTGCCACTTTTTCTTCGTTCACCGTATGTGTGAATCTCTTACTAATTACACATGCACATATGGATTATTCAATATATTTTGTTGTTGTTTTCCATAAATGTATTTACTGTCTACTAGACATGAAGCGAGCTGAACTCACACAGTGGATAAAGACTTAGTATGATGTTGTAATAATTTATGTATGTAGAAGTGTTAATATGTAAAACAAATATTGGAACTTGTGTTAGCCATCTTGAGACATAATTCATCTGCAGCTATCATGTCTTATGTCCATGTTAGTAGGTAAGTAGCAATTTTTTACATGGATCCCATTATGTTATTACACATAATACTGTAACTTTATTAATGGAAAGGAAAGATTAACTTATGCTGCTGTGACTAATTAACTTGTAATACTATTTAAAACATAAAATAACTTCAAATATTCTGCAATGTAATTCCTAGGTTCTCCTAGGATTCAGCATACTTGTATAACAACATATTTGACTTTTGAGATTCCATTTTATAATTTATTTTATTTATTTATTTTTTGCGAGAATATTTTTTACTTTCTTATTCTGATATCCTTGCATCAAATATTTGAATAAGTTGGTGTTACTAAATGGAAGTCGGTGATGTTATGGCTGAGGGTAAAGGGATCTCTCATCTATCAATTTCATGAACTCTCATCTGTCAATTTTATCAACGCTTTCCTATGTGGTTAACTTTTCATAATATGCTTGAAGGAACTGGTTTGAGAAGCATCGAGTTAATTATCTCATTCTTGGGCTTCTTACTCTTTGAACATGGAGTTTGAGGACTCATCATACTGTCAAATAAATAAATTATCTGATAGACATCATAGGTGATGATGTGCTGCCCGGTTCTTAATGTACGAGTATGGTGATCTATGGTTTTTATAAGTACTTCCCTCATGTGTATTCATGACTTTTACTGCTGCTTTTCTGAGTTATTGATATTGGATTTAGACATCTCATGACAATAACAAGACCTATGCCGCCATATTTTCGCCGTTCTGGAATGAAATTATCAAAAGCTTGCGGGAAGAAGATTATATAAGTAACAGGTTAGTTGTTACGGGCTTACCTGGTTGAAATTTGTCTCTGTTTTCTTGTTTCCTAAGCTGGACTTGTTGCTAATGTTTTCTATATATATACACACTTGTGTTTTCAGGGAGATGGACTTACTTTCTATGCCAAGCAACACTGGAAGTCTGAAATTGGTTCAGTGGCCGCTTTTTCTTCTAAGCAGTAAGGTGCACCTTTTTAACTTGCTTGCCTCCGTAGTTGCCAGAGTTTCTGAAATATGATGACTTAGTTCTTAGCTCTCAGTAGCTGCCATTTTTTTTGTTTAGATCTTATTGGCCATTGATTTAGCTTTGGACTGCAAAGACACTCAAGCTGATCTTTGGAGTAGAATATGCAAAGATGAGTACATGGCATATGCCGTCCAAGAATGCTATTCAAGTATTGAAAAGATTTTGCACTCTTTGGTTGATGGAGAAGGGAGACTCTGGTATATGACCTTATTTTCGAGAATAATAGGTTTTTCATTCTTTTGATTGTCATAAAATTTGTGAAATAATGTTATGTGATCATCTTTGTTCATGTTACTGAATGGCAGGGTTGAAAGGGTATTTCGAGAGATCAATAACAGTATATCTGAAGGGTCACTTGTCATTACTTTGTCACTTAAAAAGCTTCCCGTGGTGCTCTCTAGATTTACAGCTCTGACTGGACTGCTGGTAGTTTCTTTCTCCTCGAGCATTGTTTAAAATTTTATTGCTAGATATGTGAATGAACTGTTGCTCTTCTGTCCTGTAGATATCTGAGATTTGGTGTACATTTAGAAGCATGGACAACTACATTGCACCTGATTTATCATTAACGTCTTATTACCTTGAAAATGTTAATAATAATAATGGACACTAGCAGCTCGCCAGATCATGTAAGAAGAAATTTTAGGAAGATCAGTACTCTATTTCTACACTTAAAATGGAATTTATGATATTTCACCTTATCAGAAGTTGATGTCGTGGTGCATCACTGCATCTAATACTCTTTCCATCCCAAAAAAGTCATATTTCAGAATGGTACAACTTTTTATTTTTTGTCAATTTGATGAATGTATAACCATCTACATACGACTTCTTTTATTTTTTGATTTGACTCCAATCATATATTACTAATTCGTGAAATTAATTTTTTTTAAATTTTCTTTGACTATTAAAACGAGCATTACCTTTTGAAACAAGATTTTTTTTGGGGCATAAAATGTTTTTGAAGCAGGAGCCTTTTTTGTGGAGGAGTTGGTAATTTTTTGCTTATGATATGTATTTCGTTGTTGAAATCCTTAACTGTGGAGAAAAATAATGTAGGTAGTTAGGATTCAGAAGTATGTTCACTCTTTGTCCATCATATTAGGGGTGAAAATCAAACCAAGCTACTCGATTCAAGATCGTTTGTTAAGTGCCGTTTGAAATATGTTCGATTAAAAAATATCAAACAACCTTGACATACTTTTACGGTTGATTAAATCTAAAGCTCGACTCGAGTTCGAGCTCGATAAGTAAAAAATGTTAAAACAACTGTAAAAATGTCCAACTACTCGAGCTCGACTCGTGTTCGGCTCGATTAAAGCTTGTTCTAACTCGATTATGCTATTAGTCAAACTCGATAATATTTCAAACAAGCTTGAACAACAATACGTTCGGCTCGACTCTGGTACTAGTCCATAACAAACGCACTATCAAGCTGCGCTACATCCCTTCAATTGTTCTACAGTGTCATTGTAGATAATTCCTGTCTTGTTTTCCACATCCCTATTTCCTGCTTTGAGAAAGAGTTTTTCTGTCCATTTCGTCTTTTTGGTCTCATTTAACCTTTGTCTCATTTACTGCCCTAATTCATATTCATACTTTGTTTCGTCAAATGCCATTAAGCATGTCTGATTTTCATGTTGAATTATTTAACTTGCTCTCTACTAGACTGTGTACTCCTACTGTTAGAAACCCCCTCAAGGTGTTCATTTATGTTTGAGTTGGTGCATGCTTCATGCTGATGCCTTGGTTTTCATTGGTTATCGTCTTCCTATTTCTCTCCCCTGACTTAATTTCCCATTTTGGGTTTAACTCAAAGTTACATGTGTTATCCTGTCTCGCATCTGTACATTTCCTGATAATTTGTCTAGTTTTCTACTGTTATTGGATGCTTCAATAAGAATAATTGTTGTTCTATGACTCTTTTATATGAATGTTAAAACATGGAATCTTGGTAACAATTTAAGTCGTGAATACATTTCCTTTTTCCTTTTTATTATTTCCCCCACTGTGCTAACACCTTCTATTTTATTTAGACCCGTGACCCTACTCCTGAACTCGCAAAAGGTGCAGCTAAGGCTGTGTATGATTTTTATGACGTTGTCACACATGAGCTACTCTCGCCTGATTTGAGGTAGATGGGCTTGAAAATTTTCTCACAATGGCCAGTGGATCCTTCATCTAGATTTTGACATATTAAGGGATCATCCCTCCCCTTCTCTATAGGGAACAGCTTGACACATGGCACATATTGTTGAGAGCTCGAAATGAGGGGCGCCTGTTTTCAAGAATAGAGTGGCCAAAAGATCCTGATATTGTAAGTTACCTGATTTCCTGATACTTAATTCTACTTTTACACCGTAAATCTTTGATGGTTTTTCTCCTTTGGAACAGAAGGAGCAGGTTAAAAGGTTGCATCTACTTCTGACGGTTAAGGATAATGCAGCTAATATACCTAAGAATCTTGAAGCAAGAAGAAGATTAGAATTTTTCAGTAATTCATTATTTATGGACATGCCACAAGCCAAACCTGTTTGTGAAATGATGTCATTCTGGTATGTTCATTGCTGTTTTTTGTCAACATAGTCATCTAATATTGTTAGTGTAATATATTGTATTATATATTTTCTTAGATGATTTTCAGTTTTGACTTATAATTCTCTAACTATTCTCTGCTTTGAATTGGCATGCTGTAGTGTCTTCACACCATACTACAGTGAAACGGTGCTTTACAGCAACTCTGAGTTGCGGGTTGAAAATGAAGATGGAATATCAATTCTTTTCTATCTCCAGAAAATATTTCCAGGTGTGTTTCTTATTCATTTGATTGTTTTGGTAGTAAACTGTAATCATCGGCCTTTATACTTTAGTTGGTTATGTTATCTCTGTGTTGATGTATGGATTGTGATATTAAGAATGCTTCTATAAGTAATCATAAGTCTGCCTTCTTGTATGTTCAAGATGAATGGCAACATATTATATTCCTAATCTTTTTGTTAGGCATTAAGCTCATGTTTATTTTTTGTTTGCTTGCCGTCCTTTTTTCTCTCTTTTTGTGTGTGTGTGTGGGTGCGTGTGCGTGTGTCAATTGCCAGACCTTGTTGGAATTGCATATGTTGGGCTGGCAACAAATTTTCCAAACTATTTTGATCTTGCGTATGTATTTGTTTGTAGTTAGGCTTAAAAGTCAGAAGTGCTAATTACGATCTTTCTATGCTAAAGAGTTGACCAACACTTGAACCCTAAAGAGGTTTTGCGGCTCTAATTTTGATCAAACATATGAAATTACAAGACCAGAGTTGCTGATCTTGAACTCGTGCACAGTTCCACTGGTATAAAATGCCAGTTTCATGTGGTGATCCGATTAATTGGTATCTTTATGCTCGAAAACTCTTGTTGGTATAACTGTATAAGTGCTAAATGTGTTAGGTTGATTGTTCCTTTGATCCGCTTTCTCAATTCTCATCTTCCATTTTTCTCTTCTGTGTAATTTGCTTTCTCAGACTCCAGATTTGGAATATCACCAACTCTTGTCTTGACTTTGTAGATGAATGGGAAAACTTTCTAGAACGTATTGGAAAAGATGACAGCGGTGATGCAGAACTCCAAGAAAATTCAACTAGTGCTTTGGAACTTCGATTTTGGGTATCTTACCGGGGACAAACTTTAGCTAGGACAGGTATGGTGGCATTTATCTTGTTAACATTTACCTGCTAACGTAGAGGAGGTTCAGAATTTCTTAACCTCGTGTCCTCGTTTGAGTTTTGACTGTTTTTGCTTGGGTTTTGTGCAGTTCGTGGTATGATGTACTATAGAAGGGCGTTGATGCTGCAGAGTTACTTAGAAAGAAGATTCGTTGATGGTTAATATTTTTTCATGGCCAGATGCTCTTTTTCTTTTCTTTTCTTTTTTTTTTTTTTTTTTTTCCTGTCACGGGACATCACTGTGGTACTTATTTAAGTGTCTTGTACCATGCAGAAGATGTTACTTCTCGGGCAAGTTTTACAACTCGTGGTTTTGAGTTGTCGCGTGAAGCACGTGCTCAGGCTGATATAAAGTTCACTTATGTTGTTTCCTGCCAAATTTACGGGCAACAAAAGCAGCGGAAAGCTCCAGAGGCAGCTGATATTGCTCTGCTGCTACAGAGGTTCTTTTCATAATTCCGTGTCTGCTTGTTTTGGTCATGTGATTTACTATCTTGATTCTTGCTTTTGATTGTATGGTTTCTATAACCTCACTGCAATATCATGTACTTCCTTTGTTCTCTCACTCATAGCAGTGGTGTCTTAAGCATTCTGATACTACAGATGCTTCTGGGTTAAATTATAATTTAAGACTATGGACTGGTTTTGTGCTGTTGCTGAAACTTAGTTTTCTTTTCAGTTTCATAAATCTGAACATGGATCTAGAAGTTGTGATTGATCTCTATCCTTCGAGAATCTTCTTACATTCAAATCATTGAAGTGAAAATCCTTTAATCATTAATATAGTGCAACATAGTTTAGAAAAATTGTTTCCTGCTGGGTGGATTGTCAGCAAATGGGAAGTCATTTACTCCCTATTCCCCAAAAAATAGGATCTAGTTTGACCCCCCAAAGATGAGTTTTCGATGATAAATGAGTTAATGTCAGATGTTAAGAGTAGTGGTTGAATTGTATCACAATTCATACCAGTTTTAGTTGAGAGGGTTGTTAAAAAAATAATCTGTTTTAGGAAATTGAGTCTTAGATATCTGAAATGGAAATAAAAAATGTTCTCTTGGGCTAAGGGAGGATGTGCAACACCTCTACTGATGCCTCTACAATTGAAGTTGGTATCCTGGCTTTTCCTCTTAATTGACCATGTTCAAGAAACAGCAATGATAAAAGAACAAACTTTAAAAGAACATGTATATGTCTGATGTTATCATTGTGAAATATTTGCTTTCAGAGCCTTGATACTATATTCATGGAACATTTGCTCTTATTTTAGAACTCCATAATTGATACCCAGTTGAGAGAGGAGCTAACATGCATACAACATATATATATATATATATATATATGTTTTCTCTCTTTTTAGAAATGAGGCACTTCGTGTTGCCTTCATACACGTGGAAGAGAGTGGTGCACCTGATGGAACAGTTACCAAGGAATATTACTCAAAGCTTGTTAAAGCTGATGCACATGGGAAGGACGAGGTAAAAGGATGTATCCCGCATCTTTCTCCACCCCCACCTCATTTATTTACGTAACATTATATATATTGTGGTATCTTTCATCCAAAATATTTTCTTATTGCCTGTCTTTTTCAAATCGAAGCAGGTAACATGACTCAATTGATGAGCTTGCATTCTCCTTATTTCTCAGTGCTGGTTCTACTTTTCAATTTACGGTCCCTTTAGGATGTGGAGAAATTTATTTAGCTTATACCTGCAAAATTTTGTGCTGTATGCATTGGCCTTTTCTGTCCTGTATATTCTCTTGGAAACTTTAGGTCAAATTTCACTTATATACGGTTATGCACATTGATGCTGTCAAGACAAACTATTCAAATCATGCTTCATCTGAACAGGTGTTATTATATAGTACTCTATTCAGTCTCCAATATTTTTGGAGTATTTCTTATTTAATATATCTATTCTGGTGCTTTTGGTCTATTTGTGCCATTAGTAACTAAAATTATGTTCAGCTGAAGCTTTCCTTGTTTTCAGCTCAAGTAGTTTTACCAGATTATGATTTGTTTGGCTCTCTCTCTCTCTCTCTCTCACACACACACACACACACACCCACACCCACACCCACACCCACACATTTTGCTTTACTTTGTTGTGTATACACATAAATTCTCTTTAACTTCTGGGGTATATGTACAGACAAAGTAGTTTTGTTTCTTTTACCTCTATGTTTTGATTCTCCTGTCTGCTCATTGCAGGAAATATTTTCGATCAAACTTCCTGGAGATCCTAAGCTTGGAGAAGGGAAACCTGAAAATCAGAACCATGCAATAATTTTTACTCGTGGAGAAGCTGTTCAAACAATTGACATGAACCAGGTAATGCTTGTGATGATCTTTCAAAATTGGACCTTACACCTTCAATACATTTAGCATATGTTAATCTGGATATAAGTAAGCTTTCATATTTCAAGACCTTCTTACTTTTGAACTGTTCATATTTAAACTTTTGAACTGTTCATATTTAACAGATGAGGTTTTCTTTCTATTTTCTTTCGTAAACGAGAGAATGTAGACAAATATGGACTAGGAGAATAGAAAAAAATGTAATAAA
>JAUEKW010000049.1:770717-785939 GCA_032274785.1 Ajuga reptans
CCCCCCCCCCAAACGCCCCCCTAAGCTCCATGTAGGACCAGCCCCGGGGTTGGTGGGTGGATGGCCATGATTTCTGGACTTGTGAAATGGTTGAGCGACCTTCAGAATGTCGAGGATTTAACCTGTACGTGTATCTGCTAATAAGAATTCTGAAGTTTTAACCCACTTCATCATGAAAATTTAAATGTACTGTTAGATTTACGTCTGATCATTCATCATGGAATCAACCCCACGCATAGGAATTTGAATACCACAGGTGTGAATGGTTCATTTTTTAGTTTTTATGTTGCCCAATAGTGGAAATGAATAAGGAACTTTGATGGACATCACCTATCAAACATGTCTTTTATATGTTTGGCATTGACTTTTATAAAATCATGTTAAATTTGCAGACAAAAACCTTTGTTAACTTTGAATATTACACTTGCTATTTAGTTCGCGAAAAGTGTAAAGAACATGAATTTGTTGATCTTTATTTTGTTCATAAATATAACTCGGGTTAAATTATACTCCCTTCTTCCCAAAAAAAAGAGTCATGCTTTTGTCCAAAAAAAAAAGCCGCTATGATTCAAAAGTCAATGTCTCGTTTTACTAGTCAAAGGATTTTTTTTAGTTTAATTCACAAATAAGCCATATCAACAAATAAAAGAAGTTGCATAAGTGAGGATTTATAGTTTTAAAAAGGTTGTACCTTCATCAACATTGAAAAATAATAAAAAGTTGTACCTTTATGAAAAAAAACTCTTTTTTTTGGGACGGAGGGAGTAATAAAGATGGCGATATATCTATTTGTGGTTGCCTGGATTGGAATAGAGTTCTAAAGTGAAAGCCCTCCTTTTGGCTTTCACTTGAAGTTCTTCAGTTTCATGCTTTCTGTACTTCCATTTATTTCGTTTCTGAACATATTTGGTTGTTCCTTTGGTGGATGAATTTGCTTCTTTAATTTAGGAAACTAGAAAAGATTCTTTATAATTATTTTCTTTGCAACAGCAAAGTGGAAGAACTTGATATTTAGACGATACTGAAGCTATTTCTCTTTCTAAGCACCTTTGGCAAATGGTAGACCATACCCTTGGATTTCAGTTTGTTGTTTGAGGAATTTCTGTTTACTTGCACCGAATAGTCATGTTGAGTTCATCCTGTTCATTATGAACCACGGATGCCCTGAATTAATTAAAAAAAGTTACTGGGCTTGATTTCAATTTAAATATTTGTAGGTAAGAAGTTGGAAATCCTTGTCTTTACTTAGTTCAGGTATATATTGGAACATTTTAAGGACAATCTTTGTTCTAGCAGTTCACTGTAACTCCAATGACTTCTCCAGATGTTTTCTGCATTCAGTAGCTGTCTCCTTGTTCTTCCTTCTTTCTGATTTGGGATCTGTGTAGAGTGGTCACGTCATCCCGAACATGTACTTTTGCACGACTTGTTTCGTATTTTGCATTGTAGTGGCGATCTGCTTTGTCACCTATTGACTGCTATGTTATTCTCCGGAATGAACTTGTGATGCTTTATTGGCTAAAATAGGAAATTTGATTTCTCTAACTTCATACAGGTACCAGATAGACCTTTGTAAGAAAGCCTTGGAGGAGAACGTAATTGTCTATCTGGAGACCGGTTGTGGGAAAACTCATATCGCTGTTTTACTTATTTATGAGATGGGACACTTAATTAAGAAACCTCAAAAGGACATCTGCATTTTTCTTGCTCCTACTGTGGCTCTGGTCCAGCAGGTTATTCCCTTCCCCGCATTCTGTAATTTGAATTCTTCTTTCTTTCTTTTTTTCGGGTACATCCTCTCTTGTGACTGTATCAGTCAATTATATATATATATGTATATACACATGTTTTTAAATTCTCGCGTATGAAAAATCACTTCTCCTTCTATCGTTGCATATGCACTTAATTTGTATTTCAAATGTAGTTGAACTATTGATATAGATTTTGAGCAAAAAACTTAATGAAGAACAAACAATGATTATAATGATGGATGAGAGGGAAAGAGAGAGATGGGACAGGGGAGGAGGGGTGGGAGTTGGTTGCCTGGTCGGCTGTCGTATTTGTCTCAAAGCTTTTATTTCTAAGCCCATGAATTTTGTGATGTATTCATAGTTGTATTTGGGCATTTATAGATCTTAAGACAAGATGCCAATTAGTTTTTTCTCAACTTTGAGTTTGAGGCACATAACTTGAAAGTACCTGAAGCTAAATGTTTCCAAAATATCTCTTTCTATATTTGGGTGGATTTTGAAGTGTCGTGAATGCCTTCTCTTCCTCGTTGTCCCTATTTTGTGGCCTTTTCTCTTATGCCACCCTCCTTTACTTATATGTCCGAAATCATAACAAAGCCAACTAGCTAGAAAACAATTGGGAGCAATAAGAAGACAGTAGAAAGAGAAACAGAAATGAAGAAATAAAGAAAGGACGAGGAATGAGGAGGGCCAGTCAAATAAAGAGAGAATGGAGCAGATCCTTTTAAATGAAGAAGGAGGAGAGAGGAGAAAGAATTATAGAAGTGTAAAAGCGATGAGGGAAAATATAGAGTTACCCTTTTGTTATCAAGTCATAGGACTTTTAAGGATTATCATGGATCTGATCTAGTGAGGAACTGGTGCTATGCTTTGTAATTGTTGTCTGTAATGGGTGTTAGGGATTTCTCCTCCCTTACACCTTTATCCCATATCAATGAAATCTCTGTTTCTTATCAAAAAAAAAAAAGAAAAAAAAAAAAAACGTGATGATGGAAAATAGTATCTAGGTAACAAACTGTTGACCGTTTACTAGGTTAAAATGAACATAGAAGGCCCAATTAAGTACCAGATGTTGACTCTTACTAAATTAATATTGTTGCTTCTCTATTGCAGTTAAAAAGTATATACGATAGGATAGGGGTATTGTTCCTGGTCATTTGGGACCATGAAATCTTATTAGCACTTCCTTACCCTAAAGTTGAATAGGTCCTTTACAACGCAGTTGGATGAGGGTGCTCTACTCACGGCGAGCTATGGCATAATATGTGCATTATATATTTGTTACGTGGAAGTATGATGACTTTCAGTGAATTATTTCTCCCTATTTTGTTCCCCCTGAATTTTATAATATGTCAGTTGAAATCTGCTGTGGTCTTTTCTTGAGGAAATAAAAGCAAGCCAAGGTCATAGAAAGTTCTATTGATTTCAAAGTCGGGGTCTATTGCGGAAGCTCGAAGCACTTAAAGAGCCTCCACGATTGGGAGAAAGAAATTGCAGAACGCGAGGTTGGTTGGATCAATTTTAGTTGCTATTACTCGTCTCAAGTAGAATGGTGCTGTAGAATATGGGTACCCTTTGGGTGTCGAATGTAGTTGCTGGATTTGCAAATTGTATGAATCCTAAGTAATAATCACATGTCTTTGTTCATCCGTTTGGCTTTCTGTGAATAGGTCCTCGTCATGACACCTCAGATACTTGTGCATAATCTGTCTCACCGCTTGATCAAAATTGAGCAGATTGCTCTTTTGATATTTGATGAATGCCATTATGCACAACTTGAAAGCAATCATCCTTATGCTGAAATTATGAAGGTAATCTATTGATATAGTCCTTTATATCCATATCACTAGATCAGTTCTTTTTTTTTTTTTAGATTTTGTTGTTTAGGCTTATGGATCCATGAAAATGCTGTAGATCTTCTACAAAAGGGATGTTGCGAAACTTCCTCGTATTTTTGGCATGACTGCGTCTCCAAAACTAGGAAAAGGTAATATAATGATGTCAGCATGGGCTTAGATAAATTGCTGTGCTGTCTATTGATTTACCATATGCTAAGACTTATTATTTTATTTTTTTGATAATTTGCTAAAACTTCATTTTGCTTATTGGTCTTTCAAGCAATCTGTCTTGTCATTGCTAAATATAATTTTATTGACGTGTATAACCTGGTATTTCCCAATACTTTACGAGGTTTAATTTTTTTAACCTCGTTTTATCCTTAATGATTGGAACTAGGAATCTGTCCAAAGTAAAAGCTTTCATTTTCTGTTGATGCTGGCCAGCTAATACTAATCATGTATTACAGATGTGTTCCCTCTGTTAATATCTTTATATTCTTATGCGTCTCCAAGAGTGCAAGTATGTAACCTAGAGTGTGAATATTAAAGAAAGTCACCCACAAGGGTTTTTCCAGACTGTCAGCAATTTGGAACTCCATCAAGTTAATCATGGTTAGCTGCTGATGGAATGCTGCCATAACATTTTTACAAGTACTCTCTTGTTTCCTTAATTTCAAACAATTTGACTGAGGTGATGCAACCCAGTGCCATAATTACTGAGAATGAAGTCCTTCATACCATCCAAAGATTGACAATGGTATGTTGTGTTTCCCATTTCAAGAACAAAAAAAATGATCTAGTGAAATATTTTGATCTCTCAAATATCTACCTTTTTCTCACACCTTTTATCAATAAAATCTTTGCTTCTTATAGAGAAAAAAAAAAGTCTCCCTGCTTATCTTTTGTTTTCTAGTCCCTCTCTCACTTCTTTCAATAGAATGCGAGTATTCCTGCCTCTTTAACTCAATGTTAACTTTTTAGAGTTAATTGGTTTTTCTTGTCCCCTCCTTTTTAACTGTAACCTAAATTTTAGAATGAACTGGTTTCTCTTGTTTCCCTTTCTTTTTTTTGATCTTGGCTGCCCCTAATGATAGACCATCAAGAGTTACTCTGGTGCAATATGCAGCTGAAGCAGCTATTTCAAACTTATTATCTCCAAAAAAAAAAAAAAAAAGAAGACGGTCCAAGATTCTAAGAAGCAGGATGCGCATTTATAGACCAACCTAAATCTTGTTTCGGTTACTACTGCTGCTTGCTACTATCATCCCATTTCGGACATTGTTGTCCACCTTGTTCGCCTTCTATAATCTGGAGGGCCTTTCCAGTATGGATAAGCCTAAGTACTACCCCTTGGGTGGCCTCTAATTTGTCAAGGCAGGTTAGCGCAGGAGGGGCCCTGTGTAAGACTCTAATACAGTGGCATCTGATACAGCTACTTCACATCATTCTGCCATGATTAATAGTTTATGAGTTGCTGGTGACCTCGCACAACTGATTTGGAAATATACACTTTTTCTGTGGAATCTCAATCTCTATGTGATATTAGGCCTTGCGACTATGAAATGTGAAAAATTATGTGGCTTTTTCACCCAGTAAAATGTACATTGATTTTCTTAATTGACGTGTTGATGCATTACATGCTTCCATGCTATTTCAGGTGGCTCAATTGATGGTCTTGAGGCATTGCTGCGAGCAAAGGTGTGTTATAAAGGGTGCAAATGTTTATATTTTATTGGTTTGTGGTTTAATTTGATACGATGTTGAATGAATAGTTTGAAGGTAGGAACGATATATAAGAATCAACTGTGCACCCCTGCGCTTGTGCGTTTTCTTGTGGTCTCCTCTCTCGAATATTTGATCATTTTTTTCATAGGTTTATTCTGTTGGAGATAAAAATGAACTGGAGAAATTTGTCACATCCCCCAAAGTCAATGTGTACTTCTATAGTTCAGTGAAGAACGGCCAACCTCCCCCATATATGGGTTATGTTAAAAAACTTGATGAGATAAAGAACCAGGTATTTGTATAATGAAATCATCTACTAGTTTGTACATGTTCCATATAAACTATTTGACTGACAATGTATATGGTTAAACAGTCGATGTCGGCTCTTCGAACGATGATACTTGATCAGAGTGCTCTCAGGAGCACCAAAAAGTCGCTTCAGAATCTGCATTGCAATTTGATTTTCTGTCTACAGAACCTTGGATTATGGGGGGCATTACAGGTAAATATCACAATATTTATTTATTCAGCTCTATCTCTAAAATCATTTTTTATTTTCCGCATGAATCTACGATAAAAAAAATGCTTCTTAATATGCCTCTACTTGGTAAAGCTAGTAAAGGTAAAAAAACAGTTCTCCTTATCTCACATTTATTCTTATTACTCTTTCCATTTCATGGTTTTGTTTCTCAAGTTTATTGCCTTTCATGGCCCTTATTCTTTGTGCATGGTATGTCACGCCGTCTATGATGTTATGGCCATGATGTGGGAACGGCATGTCATTCCAGAATATTATGAGAGCTGAACCATCAAAACTGAACTACTGCATCGATAAATTTCTTAATATATTAACCAAGTACTTCTCTTAAGTGGTTAAAAAATATATGCTTCTAAAGTCTCCATTCTTTTAATACCATAGCTAATTTTTTTTTATAAAAACAGGTCTGAGAATGCCATAAACTAAAAGACTAATTTGTAAAATGACTCCCTCAAGCTCAAGTAGATAAACATTTGATATGAAAAAAAATTGTTGACCAGACTTTCTTCTCGCCAAAATAGATCACATTTTGTGAAAAATTCTAGGTAGCGAAGATATGCCTGGTTAGTAATTCCTAATTTCTCTTTCTATTCTTTTTAAATGCCTATAAAACTTCTTATCATATACTATATTCTTATCAAAATTGTCATATACGATATCCTTACTTTCCATGTAAGGAAGGTCCTTCATCCTTGTGTTAAGAACAAATTTGTCTTATATAACTACTTCTCGTATTGTAGTCATGCATTTGAATCCAAGGTCACTTTTGATAAATGTCAACTTGGATTGCTTTGCTAGTAATAGAGACACATGTTGTATCTAAAGAATGCTACCACTAAGAGAAAGCAATGAAGCTGTTGTAACATTTTAAGAATTTTTGCCTGCATTTCTCCTGAAAATTCTAGTTCGATTTGTTAGTTGTTAATGCTGATTTTAACATCTGTCACTTGTCGAGAAGACTGCTATAGTCCAATAAGTTTTAGGACAAGGTTTACAGTTTACTGCAATCCACTTTTCTTCTTTACGTACTCGGTCTGAGGCCCCTTCTACGAGGGTGTTACTTGGAGTCTGTGATGGGAGGTGATGGAATTTCTAATTTACTCCTGCTTTTTTCAAAGGCCAGCTACATCTTTCTGAAGGGCGATCATCATGAGAAAGCGGACATGGTTGAAAAAGAGAATTCCGGTGACAGCAACCTATGCTACAAATATTGGCATCAGGTTTCGTTGTTTCTTGCTTCCGAATTCACAAGAGGTATTTGATAGATGTGCCTCAAGATAATTACATTTGGTTTTCTTATATTATGTCTTTATAGGTGTATTTCTTGGTCAATGTAATATTAGCTGCTTTCCCTTGATTCTTAGCAGTCTACATTCGTTATTAATGTACCCCAATAGGGGAGCCATATTCATTATGCCTCGTTTTATTCTGAGAACTTTTTAGTTCTCTTTCTGGAAATATATATCTATTTGTACTTTCAATGAGAAATTTGTCCTATCATGCAGATGGCGAGAAAGCTGATTTGTCCTGTGTTAAAGATTTGAAGGAGCCTTATTTTTCAACAAAACTCTTACGGCTTATTGGAATCCTCTCCAGCTTTAGGTTGGTTATTACTCCCTCCAAAGGTTTTGAGGATACAGTTATATTCAACTGGAATATTTTTTATGTGGTACTGTGAGTTTCCTTACTCATTTAACAAGTGGATCTACATTTGCTATTATGATGGATATCAACCACGAAAATCTGGTCTCGGACTTAGTGACAGTAGGCAAGTGAATATAGATGTCCAATAATTGCTTTAAGACTCGTTTAATGGCATCTCAGAACTCTACTATGCGAGATCCTATGCTTTGTGCTATGACCTAGTTAAACAGGTTCTTATATTTGCATAATCGTCTGTCTCATGTAAGAAAGGGGGAAAAAGAAGAAGAAGAAAGAGTTAAACAGACTCTATCTTCAGTATTATAGCTCTGAGCTTATATACTAGATGAAAGCAAATTTTCCAACTCTGATTAAATTTTGCTTTTCTTCGCAGTTGCCATACAGTAACCTTTCCTTTTTTCCCTTCATGTTCCTTCCTGCTGTTGCAATCGTCTAAGAAACAGAATCGAATATTTTTTATTTATTTAACCCATGATTAATCTGTAAGTTTTTATATCATGCCTGAAAAGTATAATTTTCTCTACAGGTTACAGCCTGATATGAAATGCATCATATTTGTCAATAGAATTGTCATTGCAAGATCTCTCACATATATACTTAAAAATCTGAAGTTGTTATCGTCATGGAAGTGTGATTTCCTCGTTGGAGTACACGCTGGACTTGTTTCCCGTAGAAATACAGAAGTCATTCTTGAGAAGTTCCGTTCTGGTGAGGTAATGCTTCCTATAGGGTTTCAATTTCGTTTGTTATCTTTTGTGTATGCGGGGGGAACTATTATTTTGAAGTCTGTTTCGTTGTCTTGAGCTTGTGTTTTCCTTTTCATTACATTATGATCTGGTTCGTTCTTAATGAAATATAGGAAAATTCTGGTCAGAGCCATACAAACTTTATAGTTTTCATGATCAAATTATTTTGGCAGCTAAATCTACTAGTTGCAACAAAAGTGGGTGAAGAGGGACTTGATATTCAGACATGTTGCCTTGTAATACGTTTTGATCTACCAGAAACGGTTTCAAGTTTTATTCAATCTAGAGGTCGTGCTCGTATGCCCCAGTCTGAATATGCATTTTTGGTGGACAGGTATTTATATTCAGTGCTTGCCTATGGAAATCCATTTCTTCAATTGTTTGTGAACAAAGCTAAATATCTCTGGCCCTCCCAAACCTGCAGTGGGAATCCAAGCGAACTCGATTTGATTGAACACTTCAAAAACGATGAAGCTCAAATGAATGAAGAAATTTTGTTGAGAAAACCTCGTATGCCAACAACTGATTTTGAGGAGCGTACCTATAAAGTGGATGCAACAGGGGCAACAATTAGTTCCGTGTTGAGTATTTCATTGCTGCATCACTATTGTTCAAAACTGCCTCATGATGAGTATGAACTTACACTTCTGTGAATTTATATCTGCATCTTCCCTGATCTGGAGTCATAATTCTGTTCTGTTTGGTTTCCAAGTTCTTCACTAATATAAAGTTATCTGTATTAGGTACTTTGATCCAAAACCAGAGTTTTTCAAGTATGATAATCCAGATGGAACGGTTTGCAGCATAATTCTCCCAGCCAATGCTCCAATTCATCAAATTTCCAGTTCACCGCAACCTTCCATTGATGAAGCTAAGAGAGATGCATGCCTGAAAGCATGCAAAGCACTACATGAAGTAGGAGCACTGACTGATTATCTTTTGCCAGAGCAAGATGATGAATATGAGGAACTGACCGACGACGTATCTGATTCTGATGATGTCAATGGTCAGTTAACACCATTAATATGAGTTTTAGAGTCCTTATATCTGCTGCAGGGTTTATGATTAGGTTTGCATTTATTGCAGAGGAGGAAACAAGATCAGAACTACATGAGATGCTTGTTCCTACTGCCCTTAGGATACAATGGATGGATGTGGAGAATTCAACATGTTTTAGTTGTTACTACATTGAGTTTTGTCCAACTCCAGCAGATAGAATATACAGAAAGTTTGGTCTTTTCATGAAAGAGCCTCTCCCAGAAGTGGCTGCGAAAATGAAAGTTGATCTTTGTTTGGCCCGTGGTAGAATGGTGAAGTCGCAGCTTTTTCCATCTGGAGTTGCTCGATTTGATAAAGATGAGGTGAAGTCCATTCTTTTTGTTCAAAGTAGTCAACATAATGTTGCTGGGTTCTTTATTTTTGTTCAAACGTTGTGCTTCTGAATTTGGTAATTGGTCTACACAGATTGCTGCCGCTGAAATGTTCCAGAAAATGGCTCTCAAAGTTATTCTTGATCGGCATGAATTTAAACCGGAATACGTGTCACTAGAAAATCCTGATGTTTTTGAACCAAGCTCATCAACCTTCTACCTATTGCTTCCCGTTGTTCTAGACAAGCATGGCAGAATGTCAGTAGACTGGGTACTAGTCAAGAGATGCTTGTCATCTCCAATTTTCAAACACCCACATATTAATGTGGGTGATGAAACCTCTCAGCTCAGCAACTACTTGCACCTTGCCAATGGTCATTTGAGTGTGGATGATGTTGTGGACAGTTTGGTGTATGTCCCATGCAAAGATATATTTTTCTTCATTTCTGGTGTTTTCCCAGAGAAGAATGCACATTGCTTACACAATGATGTAAAGAGTCATGTGCAACACTACAATGAAAAGTAAGTAATTTTTACACATGTTTCCATTTAGATCTCCAGTAACTTCTCATTGCTCATACACAAAGTCTGTACTTTGTGGAAAGGCTAGTATCTGATTTGGTTTGAAATTCCACGCTGCCACCTAAGTTCTAGTTTGAGGGGATGTTTGCAACCCATAATTGGTAGCTTAAAATTACTTTTCCATCCAATAATTTCTTTTGGGGGTGTTCACAATATCACATTGGAAACAAAAATTGCTTCTCAAAAGCACTTAAAATCTGATTCTGAGAAGTTGTCAACACCCAGTTTTACCAGCTTTTGTCTTTAAAATCGTTTTACTTCCAAACACAACCAAATTCTGATTTTTCTACAAAAATCAATTCAAATCACTTCTCTAAAAGCACAATTATTTGCAAACATCAGTGTTGGACTGAGCATATAGTGGTGGTATAGAAGGAGAAGTACTCCCAAACTCAAATTCGGATAAGTTTCAGATCAGATGATCAAGAGCAAAATAACCCTCTTAGTCCCTCTGAAGTTCATCATCTAGTAGTTTAGGTACATTAATGAAATGCCTTCTTTATGCTAGTTAAAACTGCAATGCATCTACATAAAATCCGTTTCATTTTCGTTAGTTGAATCTTAGATGATTTCAGAAGTTGTCCAATAAATATTGGATGTGTACTTTTAAAGAAACTTAGTGAGGTTGATAATTATAATTTTCTCAAATAATTTCCAATTTTTATGTCAACTTTCAGGACAATCATGGATATGTAGTTTTTAACTTTCAACATCTTTAGTTAGCTCTTCTTACTCATAGAGGTTGGAGATCAGAACATTATCATGAAACTATCTCCTACCAATTAGACTAATTAGGAAACTCTTATGAGGTTCACATGCAGACAGTTCTTTTATGATCCATAGCTTTAATTTCACATGATAGAGAAAACAGATAATTAGAGATATGCATTATTTGATCTGATCATTTTGTAATGCTTTTGCTTGTTCTCTTTCTTGGGTTGCTCCTCAGTGTTGGCGTTATAATATGTCTGGGTAGTAATATGAGTTATGCATGTTGTGGGGAGTGTTTGTTCTCTCCATATCTCTTTTGTTCTTCGTAATGGTTTGCATTTACTTCATAGGTTTGGTATTGATCTCGCACACCCTGATCAGCCCCTTTTGAAAGCCAAACAACTTTTTGTGATGGACAACTTATTGCGAAAGAAAAAGCTTTCAGGTATAGATCATTTACACATGTTATGCATTGGTATATACTTTGGATTAAGTTAAGCTCTCTCAGAAACTCATATAATTCTTCTATTTCTTGGTTTTGGCTTCTTTCACGTTTGATTACATCAGCGTAGCTTGTTTCTAAGGAGTATAATAAACTTAATCAGCTGTTTAGTTTTTTATTATGTTCTTGTCAAGGGAAAATATGAGTTTGAATACTGTAGGAAGTTTTGCAAAGTGGACAGTTATCTCCTCCTTTAGACAAAAATAAAGGTGTACCCTAAAGTGGGGAAAGTAAACATACCTTTCTGCTTATTGGAGAAAGCCATTTGAACCTGTATTTTAGGACGCAAGGCTTCTATGGATTCCCTCTGCTGCTAATGGGGGAATGCGATTCTTTTATGATAATTTTCATTTTTTAGGCTTTAGCCACATTGACAAAATGCTGGCCCTCATCCTATATTGTACTTTATGATACTGAATGGAAACACTACAATTATAATTTGAGAGATGTGAAGTCAAGTGTGACTACGATTTTGCTCTGCAGCAGTTCTGGGAGGAGGAAGATTTTCTTAACTAGGTTGATTATAATACTTGCTCGAATCCAAGGCAGCAAGACTTAACATAAATGTGGTGCCTGCAGTTTGTTGGTCCATCTGGTTATGGTTGGAAAGGAATGAAAGAATCTTTGAAGATTGTTTTAGAACCGGGAGGATGACTAGGGAAGAGTCAAATATAGAGTAGCACTTTGGATGTCAAACCATTGGAATTTTAAGAGTTTCTATGTCTCAGATATGCATTATAATTGTTTCTTCTAGCTTTTCTTCTCTATCTACTTATGTACTTTTTCTAGGTATTTCTCATCCCTAATCTTTTTTCTTCGATAAAATTTCTTCTTTCCTATAAAAAGAATGGCAAATCTGGTATCAAATTGGACCTCAAAAGCATCAAAATTTAAGAATTTTCAACCTATACCAATTTTAAGAATAGATTGATAAGGTTCGTCCTAAGTTTAATATGTTGGTGTCACACCCTGAAGAGATGGCCAAATGAGATATGTAATAAAACTGCAAATGACAGTTTTCAAATTCCTTTGGGTAATTCTTTTTTCATAAAGTATTTTAATTTCTTTGTCTACATGTGCATCTCATTCACTGATTTACAGTATTCTTGGTCGATTTTCCTTCACATTTGTTTGTATTGAGTAATGCTTGGCTGATCTTCCTTCCCCTTCATCTACCTACTACCTATTTACTGGATACGTTGGTCTATTTGCTTGTTGATATTTAGAGGAATGGCGAGATAAAGAGGAGCACTTCATTGAGTTGCCTCCAGAAATATGTCAGTTGAAAGTTATTGGTTTTTCTAAAGATATTGGAAGTTCTTTGTCTCTGCTACCATCAATCATGCATCGGCTTGAAAGCTTTCTTGTGGCCATTGAGTTGAAGGACAAATTAGTTGCATCATTCCCAGAGGGAGCAGAAGTCACTGCTGACCGTGTAAGTTTTTTAAAGGATCAGTCCGTCTAATCATTTGATTAAGTTCATGAGTTATTAAACACCTTCTCCCATCTTCACCATTGAATTATTTTCAAGCACGACGTTTTGTTTTCAATAACTACATGCTTACATGTGCTAATTATTCATTTAAAATTGGTTCAGATTCTTGAAGGACTCACAACAGAAAGATGCTTTGAGAACTTTTCTCTTGAAAGGCTTGAAATACTTGGAGATGCATTTCTCAAGTTTGCAGTTGGCAGACATCTTTTTCTTAAGCACGATGCCTTGGATGAAGGGCAGCTAACTAGAAAGCGCTCGAGCATTGTCAACAATTCTAATTTACTCAAGCTGGCAACAAGGAAGAATTTGCAGGTAACTGATATAAATTCTATGATTCCTAATCCTGGGTGAGAATTGAGTTTTTAAGTTGAATGCAATGCGTATGAATTTGATGTTACTATGAATTTGCTATTTCATAGAGCAGGAATCCTGCAATATTCTAACCATTATATAGCTAAATTGGCTCTTTGCATAATATTAGTTTCCAGATGGATATACAACCTTCCTGCTGGATATACGGATTTGCTTAACTTGCTTCATTAGTTTAATGACAAAAGCGATAAAGGGCCTATGGCTTTTATGCATCACATGCCATGAACCAATAAAAAGTCTACAGATTTAAGAAGTTTTGAAGATATTAATGCATGATGTTGAAATTTGAATATGTGAAAATTCTTACATAATATTTTAATTGGCTGTTCTTTTTGCTGACGTAATTTGTGCAAATGATATATTTCAGGTTTACATACGTGATCAATCATTTGAGCCCGAACAATTCTATGTTTTGGGTCGTCGTTGTCCTCTAAGTTGCACAAAGGATACTGAGGAAAGTATCCACTCTCAAAGGCATAGCAAGAGAAATGGCGTAAATACTGAAGTTAAATGCAACAAATGTCATCACCGGTTATATAACAAGACTGTTGCTGATGTTCTTGAGGCACTTGTAGGTGCTTTTATAGTTGATAGTGGCTTTAAAGCAGCTACTGCATTTCTTAATTGGGTCGGCATAAATGTAGACCATACTATTTCACAAATTGACAATATCTGCTTTGCCAGCAAGCAATTTCTGCTAATTTCCGATCAGATGGATGTAAATGGCCTTGAAAATATTTTACGATACAAATTTACCAATAAGGGTTTGCTCATTCAGGCATTTGTTCATCCATCATATAACAATCATTTGGGAGGTTGCTACCAGGTACTACTGATGTCCATTTCGACTAACGATATCAATTGAGTGTTGTAATTTCTGAGTGTTGGTGCTAATTTTACATTGAATTGCTTGAATCAGAGACTTGAGTTTCTCGGAGATGCTGTCTTGGATTATCTGATCACTTCCTATCTGTATTCTGTCTATCCAAAGTTAAGACCTGGCCACTTAACAGATTTGAGATCATTATGCGTGAACAACTCTTCGTTTGCTGATGTGGCTAGACGATGGTCCTTTCACAATTTCATTATTTGTGATTCTAGTGTTCTTCGTGAAGCAATAGCTAAATATGTGAAAAACATCGAAAGATCAGGAACGGGGGATGTGCATATTGAAGAGAAAGCATGTCCAAAGGTTGTAATTCTGTACTTAGCTTAACTTGTCTTTAAGCATAACTGCTACTTATCATCCTAATATCTTCAGCTTCTTCAATGTTTTTGTTGGCTGTGTCTGTGTAATTGATGTTCTGCTTGAAAAACGGGATCATTCTTTTGGAGTAGATTGTGGTATACATGACGTTTGAGAGAACTCCAAACTGCAAAACCATAAAAACCAAAAAGTTCCTCAAATTGACGGCATTTTATTTCCTCAAAATCTTATACTGCGGAATTGCTTTGTGAAATCAAGAATCTATGAACTCATATGACACGGGTCTTCAAAATTCTGATTGAAACAGCTATTTCCGACTGGGGATAACTGAATGAAATTTGCTAAGTTAATGTACAAATTAAAAATTTCCTCCACAATATTCTTTCATGTTGTCAGTGGATTCAATAATTAGGACATGTTTGCCTGTTATAATGAAACTGTTGCTTTCGTCATATTAATGGAAGAAATGGGAAATGATTTAGTTGCATTTCCAATACTGCAGGCCCTTGGTGGAGTCTTGTATAGGTGCCCTATATCTTGACACAGGGTTCGATTTAAAGCAAATGTGGGAGATGATGCAGGTCTTGATGAAACCTATTATTAGTTATTCAAAGCTGCAGATTAATCCTCTGAGGGAATTTATGAACTCTGCCAATCCCATAACTGGGAGGTTCAGTTTTCTAAGATAAAGAAAGACGGTAGATTTACATATGAAGCTAAAGT
>JAUEKW010000049.1:813798-824403 GCA_032274785.1 Ajuga reptans
TTTGATTAGGTGAAAATATTCATATTAAATATCAATTATTTATCTATTCTACTTTGGAAATTAATTAATTGAATTCTTGAAATAAAAATAGCAAAGTGTAATTAGTGTCCTATGTAATATTTTTCACATGTCACCATTTTAATTGACACGAATTGTATATGCTAACAGTAATCACTTGTAGTAATTTCCTGTTGAATTTGGGATTGATCTTTGAGATATTACACTGGAAGATATACATTACGTGTCTTATCCATCATAAATCTACATAAATATATGTGGGTGTATATGAATGTGTGTTTTTACTACTATATTTAGATAATAGATAAACCACATGATGTATATCGTCGTGTGTAGTAAGAAATAAACCGGATTGGGGTTAGGTGACGCCAATTAGGAAATTTTTTTCTAATAAATTTTAACTTTTTCAGTTACGGGTTAAAGATATTTCTTTTTTCCCTTTTTAACCATGAATAGAGAGTAATAATATTTCTTGAATCCTGATTTCTAAGAATTTTGAGTTGTCGGTATGGTGGCACAATTTTTATTATTTAGGATCGGTTTATGATCTTTCATGATGAAAATAGAAGAATTTTGCTTTTCTAATTGATGGACCTTAGACTTTATATAATAGACAAAAATTTATATGTCTCCGTTGTATGGATATTTTTATATGTAATGGGTAGGATAATTCTACCCGACTCAAAATGTATTACTTTTATGTCAAAAAATATCATTTAATTGGCAAAACATATTACTTGTTTTAATAAACTTATGATGAAAGTATAACTCTGGATTGATATTTTTATTAAAAATAGTAATACTTTTAGCCAATTAATTGATCCTTTTTCGTCACCTTATTGAGCGGACGCCAAAAAATGAGATAAATAATAAAATATAAAAAATTTGAAGTCAATTCATGTATATCAATTTTTTAGCTATTAATATTTTTTCGCAAAAAAATAATACTTCTTTTTTAGAAAAACTAATACCTTTTAAAAAATAAGGTTTGGGTCAACCCATTACACATAAGAAGATCAATGCATCGGGGGCACATAAGTGTTACTCTATATAATATGTATCAGTAAATTACTATCAATTTTGCTTTGTTTAAAAAACCATTATATGGTTTCAAGACAAAATCATTATATGAATTTGATGAATTCTTTTTTAATTATCCAGTCCCTTTTTTGGTTGAATTATAGTTTTTGCCATTATTAATACAAAAGAGTAAAAAAAACTTGTTAAGATCAAATTCCTATAAATAAATGACCAAATATTTTTTTGGATTAATTGCAAAAAAATTCACTAAATGTAACTTTAAAAGGTAACAATTTTTTTTACTAACTTTCAGTTTTTTTTTTCAATTATAACATCAATCACATTTTTCCATATCTAATTATGTTGCCACAATTATTATTAGATATGTATAAATAAGTTTATCATATATTCACCACCTATTTTATTATACTTTCTCAATCCCATAAAAAGAATCATATTTGATGAATATACAACTTTTTATCTTTGGTCAACTTAGTCAATGTACAACCATTTGCAAATGGGTTATTGTAATATTTACTCTTAAAAATATGTTAAACTCATCAATTTTCCTATTGACATCAAAGTATTAACATGATTTTATAGGGGCATCAAAATAACTTCTATGAGTAACTAACTTTGACTTTTCAAACATGACTATGATGACTATTTTTATAAGACAAGAAATAGTTTTGATACATGGTTTTTTTATGAGACGGAATGAGTATATTGTTATAATTGCAATGAATCGATGTTTGAATTAAGTTACCGTTGCCACACTTTTACTCTCAATTCACATTAGTGGCAATGACAAATTATAAAATATGTGATGAGAATAGAATAATTTCGTGTCAATCTAATAATGGTGGTGACCACATAATTAATACCAAATCGTGAAAATAAATCAATTGCAACGGGCCAAATTTTGCTGCGTCATAGACCACAAGGGCGAATATGTCAACTCACATCAAATTTAGCGATATTGCAACTCTATGACCTAAAAAGGTAAGTCTACAACAAGTTTATATTCCCAAAAAGCCCTCCTAAAAATCCAACCCAAAATAAGGGTTTTTCTCTGTCTGCATCGTATAAATACCCTCCCTCCTCACTTCCACCATCTCTCCTCCCTGTAGAGAGAGGAAACCTAAAATTCTCTCTCTAAACTCTTTCTCCCAATCTCTTATCAATCTCTACGTATATACATCTATATATACGTAACAATAAAAATCTATACACGTTCGTGTATATATCGCCAGTTTCTGTGAGCAAGTTTGTGGTGAATCGGACTCGAAGATTTTGGATTTGCGAGTTATGCAGGCTGATCAGACGGTTTTGAGCTTGAGACCTGGTGGTGGCACTCGCGGCGGAAACAGAGTATTCGGCCCACGCTTCGATTCATCGGCGGCGGGGAACTCTGATCTCCCGGTGCTGCGTCCTCATGGCGGTGTTTCTGCTTCTTCACTCCTTTCCTTCAAGGTCAGTTCTTTTTGCTGTTCTTTGTCAGATCTACGATTTCTTGATTAGTTGTCGATTCTATTGGGATGGAAAATTATTTTTGCTATTTCTTCTGCTGTGGCTTGTACATCATAGGGTAGTTGTTGCGGCTATACCTGAATGACTTCTGGTAGATTAGTTGTATTTGAATTAGTTATAATTTTGACCCCAAATTCCCAAGATCAGCTAATCGAACTGTTGAACTATGGTTTATTGAATTTTTTTCCTGTTGTGGTACAGTGAAGTAATCACCTGATGCTTGTGGTTCTGATGTTGATTTTTCAAAATTGAATTCTATTAAATTTGTGAGGTTGCAATTATAACAAATTGGAGTATCTTATTTTTCATGTAGTCTTGTTCGGGAGAAATTCAATTTATTTCCTCTCTGCTGCTGTATTCGATTTTAATTTTGTGGTAACTGTTTCATGTTTTCTTTATTGATGTCCTGGGATTCTGGGGTCATAGAGACGATTTTTTTTTTTCCCATTAAAAAAGCTTGCAATCTTTTTTGTCCTTTTCTTGTTGTTATGGTAGGTAAGATACGACTTGGTATATATTGACGTCCTGATTCTTGGCTTTGCACATGAGTTGTGTAGTTGCTGTAAATATGGACGAAAAACAATATGTAGGATTTAGGTGGGTATGCATGGAGTATTATCATGCCCATAAAGAAACCTGCAGATAAAAGCTATACAATCTACTTGAATTATGATGTGTTGAAGAATATGTAACATAAGGTTCAGTTTTCAATAGACTTACAATGCACCTCTATGTGTTCTGCAATTGGAACTGAATGTTCTGATCTGCTACAATTGTGATTATAGTCTCTATTAATATAGCCACTTGTTTTCATATATAAAAAAAGTCATGAAATGCCCCTGCTCTTGCAAGCTCCTCCTCCTGATATGTCGAGATCCTTGCTTCATTTATTGTTTTCAATCTACTGATAATTGAATTTATACACAATCACCTTTCTTACTTTTTGCCGTCTTGCAATTATTTCACCTCATCCTAGGTACTGGAAGACTAGTACTATATGTGGTTGTTCATTGACTGGCAGTGTCAATTTTTAGCATGACCTCACGCTATTATGGAACAAAACATTTTCTGGGATTCTTGTCTTTCTGACATCGTCCTTTCGGTTTTTCAAGAACTTGGGATTCTCTGTACTAGAAAAAATTAATAGAATTGGATGACATAACTTGTTTGTTGGTCTTCATACAAGTACTCACTCGCATTTGGATTTTTTTTACAGACTGGAGAGTCTCGACTTGAGAGTCATGAGCGAATCCGTTATACTAGAGATCTGCTGCTTCAGCTAAGGGTGGAGGTGAGGCTGCTTCTCAGTTCTCTGTTTACTTTCTAGAAGTATGTAAAAAGTGGCATTTATATGATATTTCTACTAGATACGGTTCAGATCTTTATTGATTGTTTTTATCATTAATTACGAGATTTATCATCTTAAAATTTAAGCAAACTTTACGAAGTCATCTATGCAAATTGAACGTTTTTCTTCTCATCTGCAAATTATTATGCTCATTTCATCTTCTGAACTGTTCTTGATTTTCCAATGCTGACTTTGGTGTTAATTTTTGGTTGTACTCTCTTTAGGTGGTAAACATCCCAGAGGATATTTTAAAAGTCAAACAAGAAGTTGAAGCTGAGTTTTTTGGTACAGATCCGAGCTGGAGTCGTGGAGAAAGTATTGTATGTTTCATGTTGCATCTTGCTCACTTTACCTCTTTTGACCAAAGTGTTTTTTATTTACATTTTGCTGGTCTGGTGTGATAAATGTATTCCTGGAGATGTATTCTTTTGCATTTTCTTGAACTGTTTCAGTTCCTTTTTCTTCTCTTGGCATTTATTATGTTTATGCTCTCCTTGATGACTTAGCAAAATGTGTTCTTTTTGTAGCTCCCACAGACGCAGAGTCGTAATCCTGAGCTGGACAATCGTGACTGGCGTAGTCGCTCTGCACAATTGCCTGCCCCTGCGGAAGAGAGATCCTGGGAGTCAATAAGAGAGAGGGACTTTGGTACCCGATTTGACCCCAGACAACAAGACGCAAACCAATACAATAAGCAAGATCAGTTGAACTCACAGTTTTCAAGAGCACAATATTCTTCAAACCAAGGGGTAATTACTTCCGTTGACTAGACTGCTTTTCGTTCTTGCAAGTGTCAGCATTGAGCATGTATTTTATGTTTAATCTACCGCTGCATCAAATCACGCCTAGGGTCGAACTTAAAATAAATTTCGAAGTTCTTCAGTAGGTGGCCATCCTTCATACATATAGAAGCTTCCAATGTGTCCCGATCAATGTGATTTGTGATTAAAAAAAATGGTAGTTTGTGGTATTGATGTGGAGATTATATTGAAAGAAGGCTTCTGAGTGGTGGTTGTTCTGTAGACCCCTCATACTTGCCAGGCCTCAGGGATTATTGATAGATATTAGCTAGAAAAGCTAGACGAATTTCAGAGATATGTTCACTCTTTTCTCCTTTACATCAGCCCCCTTATTCTTTTCTGGCTGTTCTTTGGTACCTTCCTGTGCAGTACCTGAGAGTCATGGCTTTGGGCAGGATATTTCTGTTTATCTGCAGTTTTTCTTTGCTAAATATATCTTGATAGCTGGTGTCTTCATTCTTACGGCCACATGCATAACTGAAATACGCTTGAAATGCTATATGTTATTTGAGTAGATGGTGTGTAGTTAATTTGTTCAGCTTCATCTTTGTGACTTTTAGATCTTAGTTCTATTTGTATTTGATGATGGGGAAAGCCTATAGCTTCTAGTGATCTTTCTATAATGCGCGCATGAATCAAATTAGAATGCTTGTAGTTGTAAGTTTGTTTGTATATATGTATAAATTCAAACATCTTCCTTTATTGTCTGTGAATCAGGTTGCACCAGCTCTAATCAAGGCTGAGGTACCATGGTCTGTTCGAAGAGGAACTCTTTCTGATAAGGACCGTGTTCTAAAAACAGTGAAGGGGTAAACATTTATGCCTGTTAAATTTAATGCACATATACTGCCACAGTTTATTACAAGCCTAATCAAGTTTATTATGTACGGCATTTTATTCTGTTGTCCATATTATGTCAGACTTGGTGCTTAGTTACTGTATGTTCTTGCAGCATACTGAACAAGCTGACCCCTGAAAAATTTGATCTTCTGAAGGATCAATTAATCGACTCAGGGATTACAACAGCTGATACTTTAAAGGTGCATATCATAAAAATAAACACCACACTGTTCTCTTTGTTTCTTCTTTTATTCTGTTGGTCCTTCTAAATTTAAAATGCGCGTTCGTTTCTGAGAGCTTACATTTTCTTTTTCTCAACAGGGCGTTATCTCTTTGATATTCGACAAGGCTGTACTGGAGCCGACGTTTTGCCACATGTATGCTTTGCTCTGTTCTGATCTGAATGAGAAGCTGCCTCCATTCCCATCAGATGAGCCTGGTGGTAAAGAAATTACATTCAAGCGGCTTCTCCTGAATAACTGCCAGGAGGCATTTGAAGGTGCCGGCCAGTTAAGGGAAGAGGTCAGGCAGTTGACCGGTCCCGATCAGGGATCAGAGAGAAGAGATAAAGAGCGGTTAATCAAAATCCGTACACTTGGAAACATCCGTTTAATCGGAGAACTTTTGAAGCAGAGGATGGTTCCTGAGAAGATTGTTCATCACATTGTTCAGGTTCTCTTCCTTTGCATCTCATTTTGTGCTTGTTGCCCTCACTTTTATTATATGTATTTTTTTGTATCTTTATCATTTCAAACATTTCTTGATACTGTGGTACTTCTCGAGCAGGAACTCTTGGGACAGGACACTACAAGTTGTCCGGCAGAGGAGAATGTTGAGGCCATATGTCAGTTCTTCAATACGATTGGAAAGCAGCTTGATGAGAACCAAAAATCGAAACGTATTAATGATATGTATTTCAATCGCTTGAAGGAATTGTCGACAAACCCTCAGCTGGCTGCACGGCTTAGGTTTATGGTACGCGATGTTCTAGATCGGCGTGCCAACAATTGGGTCCCAAGGCGTGAAGAGGTATGTAGCTCCCCAGCTTCTCTCTCTCTCTGTCTATCCCTCTCATATTTCTTACATGTTCTTCCGTTCTGATTTTCCAGGTGACAGCCAAAACCATTACTGAGATCCATTCGGAAGCCGAAAGAAACCTAGGGTTACGTCCGGGTGCTACTGCTAGCATGAGAAACAGTCGAGCTATTGCCTCTGGGGCTCAAGGGAGTACTAGTCCTACTGCCTTCAATCGGGCTGGTTTGGGTGGAATGATGCCCGGGATGCCTGGGATGCCCGGAACTAGGAAGATGGATAATGATAATTGGGAAGTTCCAAGATCTAGATCCACACCAAGAGGTGACGTTTCTTCAGCGGTCCAGCCTCTTGCTCGTGTTCAGCCTGCACTGATTGGAAAGTCACCGTCACTTAACCAGCGATTTCTGCCTCAAGGCAATTTCATGGGTGCCAAGACTAGCGCCCTCTTGCAGGGTGCCGATGGGCCCGCTCGTGCACCTAACTATGGAGGGTACACTGTGGACCCTGCTCCTCAAGCACCCGCTCCTTTTAAACAGGCTCCAACGGTGTCTACTGCTCCTGCTCCAGCACCAAAGATGAATACAGATGAGCTCAAGAGAAAGACGATTTCACTTTTGGAGGAGTACTTTAGCGTGAGACTTCTCGATGAAGCATTGCAATGTGTCGAAGAGTTGGGAGCACCGGCTTATCATTCCGAATTCGTCAAGGAGGCCATTTCACTTGGACTTGAAAAGAGTCCTCCTTGTGTCGAATCCGTTGCACAGCTTCTTAACTATTTGTTTGCCAAGAAGGTTATTAACACAGAGGATATTGGGACCGGATGCTTCCGTTATGCAGCACTACTGGAAGATCTCGCAATTGATTTACCAAAAGCACCCTCTAATTTCGGCGAGATTATTGGGAAACTTGTGTTGGAACGAGTCTTGGATTTCAAGGTCGTGAAAGAGATTCTGGTTAAAGTGGGGGACGACTATTACCAGAAGGCGTTATTTGGTGCTGTGATGAAGATTGTTGGCTCGGACCCTGCTGCGTTGGACGCGCAGGCGTCCGATGTTGCCGCCTGCGAGAGCATGTTCTAGAGATGATGTGTAGCCAGCCTCACAGAAGTATATTTTTGTTGAGGTAATTCTAAGTGTATTAAATAGAGAGGAAATGTTATGTTAGAGGTGTAAAAGAGATTTTGGTTCTGCTGTGGCTATTCAGAGGCCATTGGTGAAGATCCTCTTGTTTTGTATTTGATTAGTTTTTAAAAAAAATTCGTTTTCGTTGACTCTGTTAAATTTTGTTTAATTTGTGAGCTTTTTCTTAAAGATAATGGTACTGATATATTTTATTGAATTTTACATGTTTTTTTCTTTTCTATTCTGTGGTATTGTTTGATTAGACTTAAGGCTGTTATTTTTTTTCATCTTATTCTTTGGTTACTTCTACTTGCTCATATAGTTTGATAATGGATCTTGTTATATTTTGTTAAGTTGGGTGTGGTGGTTAGGGAAAATGTGGTTGCATCGGCATAGAGGCAATTGAGGAGTTACAACTTGGGATAATTCATCTTTCTCTTACAGGTTGAAATCCACAGAAACGGATTTTGAGTATCTTGGTTAAGCAGACTGCCAATTGTTTGACACACAATTTTGCGAGTTACAGGTAATGTGCGCGGATCACTTTAATATATTGTGTTAGCCTGCGCCCTAGTTTTTTTTTTTTTTTTTTTTTTTTTTTTTTTTAAGGAGTCTGGACTAAAATTGAAATTATCTAACATACATAATTTTTTCTAGACAACTCCAAACATACAGGATTAAAAACGATTTTTTCCCCTAACTATACCAATTTTTTTTTCTTTATATTTTAGTTGGTTTTAATATTTCTCTCTCCCATTATTGTTCCTATTTTATTTGATGTCTCATTATTTCTTATTTTTATATAGATTTGGAAGAAATATGTCGGCTAGAGGTAGGAAAAATATTTTCCGTCCTTTCTTTATAATATTATTTTTATGAAGTAGCAAATTATTTTTGATGTGAAATATTATTTTCTTTTTCTCAGTTTGACATATTTTCTTTGCTTGGTAATCATATTTTTACTCGATCTATTCATACTGTTATTTGATAATTGGTTAATGCATTTCGATAATTAGCTATTTGATTTTTGTTTTTTCTAAAAACAAAATAATTTATTTTATTTTTTTCTAAAAAAGATTATTTTATTTTGACATTGGCTATCCAATAACAACTATTTCAGAAAATATAGAATATCTGAAGATATCGAGAAAACACCGGTAAATATCAGTGAATATCAAGAATTATGGGTGAATATAGGGAAATATCAAGAATGACTAGGAAATATTGGTGAATATCGAAAAATATAGAAAAAATTGGTGACTTTGAATTTTACTATTTGATTTTCTAAAACATATATTATATATATTGACTATAATTTTATAGATGTAAAAATTATAGTATGCATCGATCTCGTGAGACTGTTGTATGATATTTTGAATTTATGTTCTAAAGCTAAATAATAATTATGGTGTATTACTTTTATATAGATGTCATATTTAAAATATTTTTTCAAAGATTATGATAAAATTCTAAAATTTCAGTAATTTCAACATTCTCATCATTTACAAATTCTGATATTGATGCCCGTATATTCATCAATATTTTCGTAAAATTAAATTACTGATATTTCGTCGTATATCGATATTTTTATTCTTGGTTCTTGCTAAGAGAAACGGAACATGAAATATCATATTTTGGTTAATCTTAATAGAAGAATTTTATTTCGCAAGTTGATTTTTTTTTTCGATTTTTTTTTTCTATCTCCAACCCTAAATCTGGCCGTCGTACTCTTCCTTCATCTTCCCTCATGGGAGGATGGGGGAATGTTTCATCTCTAATTTCTGTTTTGTTTTTCTATTTCGTGTTTTTTCAGGGGAGTTTCTCAGTCTCTCTTTATAGGAGTTCTCGTCTCCCCTCAATAAGTGGGAGTTTCAGTCCCCGAAATAATGGAAGATCCATTGTTCGTGGTGGTTTTCTGTTTGAAGATTCAGTCATCATTGAGCATTTCATCATTGATTTGCTCACGTTTTTTAGCTTTCACCAGAAGTTTAGTGATAAATCCAAGATTAATTTTTTTGGTATGTGATTTGTCCAGTTTAATAGAGTTTTGTCTGATTTACTGGGTTTAGATCTGTATAGGTTTAGATCTAGTAAAATTGTGTTTCATATGTTTTATATTTCTTTGTATCGTTCTGACTGTTTCTTCTTGTCAATCAGTGCTGCCTGATTCCAGCGATTTAATAAAATTTTACTATATAAAAAAAAAATTAAAATAATAATAAATAATAAGTCACGTTTATTTAAATGTTAATTGCATAAATAAGGATTACAATATTGGTCAATTATTAGATGGTCTAATTTTTATTAAAAAAAGGAGATGAATTAAGTAACCAGATAAAAAGTAAAATATTACTTATTGTTGACCCGTGATTGCATGTAAAATTTCAGGTGCCCCATAGAATTGCTCCTTAATTAACTGGGTTATATCCCATTCAACTACGAACAACATTTGTCTAATTCATATACTTCAACACCTAATTTTCTATCTCCCATTCTTCTCTTACATAACACAAAAATGAAGTGCCAATGTCTTCTTCCTGTTATTATTGCCTCTGTTTTCTCCTACAACCTGAGTCTCTGAGAGAACATGGAATGGACATTTAAGCCCCTTGTGGCAAGATGGAAATCAAACCTTAGACATGAAGCAGCCATGTTGCATGATACCACATAAGCCAAGTGTTGTCCAGATCAAGAGAAGGGCTCGACCCAGACCCCGAAACGCGACTCGGACGACGTCATCGGCCGTCGGCTAAAGAGAACCTCCACATACTCATTGGAAAAAAAAAATTGGGCTTGTTTTGGAGGAGGGGGACGGAATTTTAAAATTTCTGGGGGGGCGAAATTCAAACTTTTTTAACTATTACACAGTATATATGTATACTCTCTATACAAA
>JAUEKW010000049.1:854277-871916 GCA_032274785.1 Ajuga reptans
TATTTGTTTATGCCAGAGATTCTGAAATAAGATCACAGCCGATTTTTTAATTTATGACGGTCCAAGACAAGGTGGCACTGATACACCAAATAAAATGGTTTAACCCATATCAACCTACTATCCCTTCTTCTCATATCAGAAAGATGAGATTGGTAACACAACATAGAAATTGCATAGAGCAATATAACAAGTGTTTTGTAACCTCCACAAAGTTTGAAAAAGCTGAATTGTAGAATATGCTAATGGAACGAGAGGTGTGAGTAAAAAACAATTTGATTGGCACATCACTTTATAAAGGTGAGCTCGAAGAAAAGCCACTGATTATCTTGGCATCCATCAATAGATCATTATATACTATCTGTTTATCACCCAACACAACCACTTCTTTTTGTTAGGAAACAGATGTTATGAAGCTTAATCAGTTGAATAAAATAAGTCATTTTTATTTGGAACTACAGGCTACAAACTTAATGCACAGGGTTCGTCACAAGAAAATATTAGTATCATGCACAATTCAATATTAAACAACGCAGCGAATGACAATATGTCCATCCACAATCTTAGTAAACTATAACTTTTTAATGGAAGGAAATGGCAGCTCACCCATAGAAAATTCCACAAGTTTAGCAGCCACAGCAACAGCAGCTCCACTAGAAGCTCCTCCTGGTATCCGTGCAGGTGCGGCAGGATTAGTTGGTGCATCATAATGCTTGTTTTGTCCGCTAAGACTGTTTAGGGAAAGAGCAGAAGAGGAAACTAAAAGTTAACAAGGAATAAAAGTAGTCATATGCTAGATATCTGAAACGTTGTTGGCCAAATAAGGGTAGGAGCAAACCCTAATGCCATGTCATCCACAACAGTTTTTCCAACACATGTGGCCCCTCCATCAACAAGGGCTGCAACCACAGGACATGTCCGAAGAGCAGGCTCATGAGTCCTGGACCAGTCTGGATTGCCAAACCCAGTTACAAATCCTTCGATATCAAATCTGACAATCAAGATTCATAAGAAAAACTTTTGTGCTGAAATTGTAGGAGCATATTGAAGTCAACCAATTCATATCTGAGCAGCATCCATAATATTTTGGTCAGATAACCTCAAATTTCAAGAATAAAATCCTCAATTACATGTATCTGATTGAAACTCACATCGATACATTGCAGACAATGTATCTCTCTTTTATTTCTCAACTTCAGAGTAAAGAACTCACTAACAACGTGTAGGCAACTTCAGAAAACCCTCTTCAGATCATACTTATTAGTTATTTCCGAGTATACATTAGTTTTTACTTCTTAATAGCCATAAGGCCCATACCAACAAACCACTCTTTCAAGTGCCAAAAAAAAGGAAATTCTCTCTCCCACTCACTTCTCCATCAACAAACCCGAATCAAAATGAGCAAAACACCACCATCAGATTGTCCGAAAACATGCAATATAAAAAAAAATAGTACCAACCCCCAGAAAAAGTTGTATCAATACTAGTGAAATCATCTCGTAAAGTACTCAAGTTACTAAAATACGAAACCAAGCCATGCTAAATCGATTTAAACATGCTTACACATCAGAGACGGCAAAAGAGAGGCCAGTAAGAGGATGAGGAGCTTTAGGAGGGGCAGGCTGCGGCGGAGGCAGTAGCTGCAACCGCTCTATAAAAGCTCCAAAATCAGCCTTCACCGCCCGCTTCAGCTTCTTCGTCATAAGCAATATCCCAGCAATCCCAAGCCCTAGTAAAACCCACAAGTTCGCCGATGACGAAGCCATATTACAGATATTCAATAATTCAACCGTTCAGCTGACTAAACGCCCACCAAAGAGGAATATTTTTCAAAGAAATTTAAATTAAAGAGCGTTTACTGGGGGAGGAGGAGTGAAGAATTGGATATGGAAGATGAAACCTAGAAGTGTGTGTTGAGTGTGAGAATTTTGGGAGGGTTGGGGCGAGAATTTGTATGGGGTTTATCATTGGCCTGCAAGATTTTTCTTCTTTTTCCTTTTGTTTTTTTTTTTTTCTTTTTTCCGGAAAATAGTTTTTCGCCCTCGTATTTCATTATTTAATTGTTTGTGCTAGGGTGGGATGGGGTCATCCTTACATCCGGGCTGAATGGGATGGAGATGGAATTTGTCTCATCCTATTTTCATCCTATTTTCATCCTCTTATATCAATCTCTCATTTTAATAACAATAAAACAACCTACAAAAAGCTATTGATTTGACTGTTACAGTACACATCCAATCCTACCCCATCCATACACACATACTTTTTTGGATGTATTTGGACTCCAACATCCGAAGGACGTAGCCCATCCGGATGTACTACGACCAACTACATCCTAGCACAAACATAGCCTTAGTAAGTGGTCAGCATGTTAATTTGGAGTTTACACGGTTGGACTTTTTTGGTCAGTGTAATTATTTTTTTTTCATATAAGTTTTTTTCCTTCCATGTAAGTTTTTTAAGATGGGGTTTTTTTTCGTTATAGTAAAGTGATAAACATTCTATACAAGAGGTAGTTGTTTTATAATTGTAAAAAAGTAGCCAAAAGAGTATATTGTTTTACTCGTCTGACGTCTCATGTACACTCTGGTCCCAAGTAGTAAAGGTTTAGAGAGCAATAAAGAAACATCTAGCCTTTTCTGTAAATTTCTTCAAGTAATATGGTTTTTTTTCTATCGGCCATAAGAAACCTTTATTAAAGCATAACTTATAGCCAGAATTTCTCTTTAATAGAAAGCTTACAACTAACTTTTGACTTTGAAACCCACACCTACTGAAACATAGAGTTAGTACAGTGGATAAAATAGTAAACCTCAAAAAACATGTTCAAGTCGGTATAGTTTTTAACGTTCAGTTTACTCTTTTTCTCTTGAGAGAATATCCACTAAAATTTGTTTATCACACAGAGTTCCTAAATTAAATAAAGGTGATAACACACAACCAAGTCTCAACTTGTTGTTTGATCCTAAGACTAGGATATTCTCATAGGACTATCTCTAGATCTCAAGTTCACACATAGGTTTTTTATCTTAATGAATCATAGATTCACTCTAAATGCCCATTCACCTCACTTGATGTAGATTTGGTAAATGTGAATGTACTTCAACTTGAAAGCAGTCATTAAACGTACTTAAAAAAAAAGCGTGTAAGTTTTTTTTATCGTGTAAGTTTTCTTTTTGTTGTGTAATTTTTTTTTTTCGTGTAAGGTTAGATTGTTTTTACTTTTTGTATAAGTTTTTTTCTTGTTCGTGTAAAATCTTACCTTTGCAAAGTATTTTCTAACAATAATTACCAAAGCACAATGATTGGCAATCTCATATACGTAATAGTGATATACAGAGAATCTATATAGTTTCTATTACAAACTTGTGAAATAATCATATACACGACACTTATATTTTTATTACAAAATATTCCCTCTTTGTTCATGGAAAGAATATTATATCCTTTCTTGCTCTTGACCACATACTTCACTACATAAAGTTGAGCGTGGCTGAATATTAGTTTTGGAATGCAATCTAACATTGAGATTGTTAGACCCCGACTCTTGCTTATCTAATTGCAAAATAAACCGTTAGGGATTGTCGTCCCTGAAATTTGTATGACCACCTACTATTAGATGGAACGAGGATCATTCCGGATATAAAATACATCATTCTCATATTCATACCAGATAGTATCTTTGTTTCTTTATGAATAAAGAGTCGTGGGGTCTACGAAACTCCCAATGGGACCATCCTCTTCACCACGACCGCGGACTCGAGTCTCTTAACTATGGATCACAAAACCGTCCATTGTCATACCAAGGATTCTCTCGCATTGAAGTACGTTGAGTTAGACTATGCAGGCTGGCGGTTTGATGCACTTTGCGAGTCCATAGATGTGTTCATTAAGGAAATCACGAAGACGGCTACCAGATCGATGACTCCCAAATTCTACAAATGATCGATGAGTGTAACAGGACAGGAAAGTCCCAACTATTCTCAAATTCTACAAAGGATCAACAAGTGTAACGGGACAGGAAAGTCCCAACTGTCTCTACATAATCCATTATCGAATTACAATAAAAAAAATTATGAGTAGCAACATATCTGAAAAATCTGATAGCCAAGTATGTCTTGTTCGATGTTCGTACAAGATGTTCGAACATAAACAACATGGTGATACCAGATATTATAGTGCGTAGTGTGAGATGTTCTAGACCAGATGTAAGAAAATTAAAAGTAAAATAATACGAAGGTATTGAAATAAACAGAAAATCAGCGGAAGCAAACTTGTTTAAAGTATATGGAAGAGAATCCCCTATCCCCCTCAGATCTTCACTATAAGAACAAGTGTTGCGCGCTTACAATGATACAAGTTTGAACTCGATCCACAAATTACCTCGTCCTAGGACTCCCTCCTATTAGACTAACCAAAGTTTATCATACCCTTCTAATAAACTCTATCCGAGCACTCAATCCCTTGAATGGATTTTGCACTTGGAATCCTCATTGTGCTCACCAAGTCTCCCGACCTATGAATGTTTGTACCTCCCGATAGAACAAAGACTATAATAAAGAATATGTGTAAAGAAATAAACGAAACTCTGAGTATTTGACTCTAATATTCAATGCTCTCTCATATGTGTCGAGCATAATGAAACACTGAGGTATATATAGATCTCAATACTTGTGGTCCAAGTATGTTTGAATCTGGACTCAATTTAAATCAAATCTGGATTAGATACTCCTCTGTCAGGTCTCTTTGATTTATCATCTCATATGGAATGATATCTGATATGTATCTTGCACTCGATCCTTGTGAATCTTGATTCCTTTACGAGCACGTTCTATTAGACGTTCAAACATCACAGTATGAAAAATGTATTTTTGCAGGATCTTTGAGAATCCTGGATTCGATTGTAAAATATTCTTCACTCGGTAAGATCATGTATTTAAGACTAAACCCTCATCTAGCCATGAACTTTTCCCTGGACCTATTATGAAAACTGCAGAACTAAAAAATACTACATATCCTAAAGCCATACATACCCCTTCCTCGAAACCTAATACAGACACAAAAGCCAACAACTCATTACCAACAGATAACCTTTCTGAAACTCTACTGTCAATTATCACCCCCTTATCTAAACTCACAGCCAACCTACCCACAAATAGTTTACCACCTCCCTACAATACTGAGGCAACCACCAGTCCTAACTTATAACACAATGCTACCTCATATGCAACGCATGAAAACAGCCTCATTTGCACTCTTCACAATACAACCACAATCCCAACAGCAACCATAACACTGAATACTTATACCAAACAACTACATTCCACCACACAGATCGACAAATCCTTTTTAATCTCTTTACACAAAAAACATACCATCCCACCAAATTCCTGGAACCCTACCCTCAATACCCCACCTCTTTCAATTAAACCGACAACCTCAAACAAGCCCATATGGAAACGAAACAAAACCTAAAACCGACCATCCTCACACCCAATCCATAAACCCTTGATCATGCAGAAAAGTCTTATTGATGAGCCTGACAAAATGAGTGTAGATGATGATAACGGAAGGAGTCATATTCATAAAAATCAAAGGGAAGATGTTTTGGTTGATGCTCCTACTACTTTTAACTTGACAACGACGGAGGTTGCAAGAATACAATCATGTCGATCCCAATGAGTTGCCTAGTCTAGAACTGTCTGGGGCTTGGGAACCCCCGCACAGTTCAAGTGCTGAAACGAGTGATATTAAGCAAATGTCCCAATATTGTGTTTTTGTCAGAAACAAGGTTATTTGATTTTGAGTTTGATTTGTTGAGTGGGGAGCTGGGTTTTACCGGTTGGAAAGTAGTAAGTTGTGATGACAGTAGGGGAGGAAGGAACGGTGGTGTATGTTTGTTGTGGAAAGAGAATGTGGAATTGTTGATATTATCCTCTCTAAACACCATATTGATGCTTTTGTCGGGGATTTTCTGACCTGGCCTGGGTGGCGTCTAACTGGTTTTTACAGGTGGCCAGAGGAGGACAATAAGTACAGATCGTGGCATCTTTTAAGGGAGCTAGGCAATGTTGTTAAGTGCCCCTGGATTTGCCTAGGGGATTTTAACAAAATTCTCTTCGATTTTGAAAGGATTGGCGGACGAGAGAGAGAAGTGAAAAAAATGGAAACATTCAGAGAATCGTTGGAGTACTGTGGTCTAGAGGACTTGGGTTTTGAAGGTCACAACTTCACATGGACCAACGGCCGAACGGATGACATGAACATACAAGAACGTCTAGATCGGTGTGTTGCAAATATTGAATGGATAGCTAAATTCCCAAACTATAAAGTAGAACAGCTTATCCGACAAGAGTCGGATCACTGCCCTATCTTTATTGACTGGAAAATAAAGACGAAGATGCGAGCTGAAGGGGGGGTCGACTAAGAGGCGGGTGAAATTATTCCGCTTGAGGCTATATGGCTTCAGTACCATTCACGCAAAGAGGTTGTTGAAAAAGCTTGGCAAAGCTCTCAAGGCAGCTCAGTGGCTAATCTAGCGGGGAGAATTTACCAATGTGGACAGGCCCTTTTACAATGGGACTCGACTCATTTTGGGAATGTCTCAGCGGAACTAAAAAGATAACAGGAGTTGTTAGGCAAAGTAAAGCGGCTGCCCCCATCAGCCGCCAACATTGAGCTGGCCAAACGGGTGGAGGATAAAATTCGATCATTGATGCGGAAAGAAGAGGCAATGTGGCACCAAAGATCCCATGTTAATTGGATGAGAGATGGTGATAAGAATACATCTTTTTTCCATAAGACGGCAAGCGGGAGAAGGAGGAGGAATACAATAGACTATATTGTCGATGATGCGGGGAGGAAATGGGAGGATGATAATGAGATTGCTAGAATTAGAGAGTACTTTGGTGAATTATTTACGGAGGGGGGGGGGTCGAATCTGGATATGGATATGGTAATTGAGTCTGTGGAAACCAAAATGACAGAAGACATGGCAGCACAACTCTCTGCCCCTTTCACGAAGGACGATATTGTAGCGGCGTTATCTCAAATGCATCCTACGAAAGCCCCAGGCCTGACGGTATATCTGATATTTTCTTCCATAAGTTTTGGTTTGTTCTTAGCCATGATTTAGTTCCTTGTTTGCTTTATATTTTGAATAATGGGGGAGATACGTCTATATTTAATAATACGCACATTATCTTAATCCCAAAAAAGAAAAAAACTAAAACTACAAAAGATTTTAGACCGATAAGCCTTTGCAATGTGGTTGGTTTTCAAAATCCTAACAAAAACTATTGCCAATAGGTTTAAGTATTGTCTTCCGTCTCTTATTGACCATAACCAATCGGCCTTCGTTCAGGGTCGGCTTATTACGGATAATGCTTTGTTAGCCTTTGAAATTTTCCATGCTATGAAAAATAATGAGGAAAAAAAATGGGGGTAGTTTTTCTTTTAAGCTTGATATGAGCAAGGCCTATGATAGAGTGGAGTGGCCTTTTTTAAGAAGTGTGATATTGAAATTCGGCGGCGTGTGTCGACGGTCTCATATCAAATTCTGGTTAATGGGAATCCAATGGAGAGGTGTATTCCATCGCGGGGTCTCCGACAAGGGGACTCCTTGTCACCTTATTTATTTATTTTTTGCGCAGAGGTATTTTCAGGCCTTTTGAGGATAAGCGAGGCGGAGAATCGTCTGCCGGGCATCCGGATCTGTAGGAGAGCCCTGACGTTCACTCGTCTTTTCTTCTCCGATGACAGTATCATTTTTGGAAGGGAAAGAGAATTGATGACGGTGAAGAACACGATCCAGAGATACGAGATAGCCTTAGGACAAGTAATTAATCTGGACAAGTCGGAGATTGTATTCAGCAAAGGGGTGGAAATGGTGAAGAGATCCGAATTGGCTGGAGTTTTGGGTGTTAATATGGTCGAAAAGTATGCCGTCTACCTTGGCATTCTAGCGGTGATTGGAAGATCAAAGGCTAGTATCTTTCAAACAATAGTTAACAGGATTGGCAAGAAATTGAAGGATTGGAAGGGAAAGATGTTATCACAGGCAGGCCGAATGATCCTTATCAAATCCGTTGCTCAAGCTATACCTACATACATCATGAGTTGCTTCATTCTTCCAAAGAGGGTATGTAACACTATTAATTCAATTATAGCTTGGTTTTGGTGGGGACAAAGGGGTGACGAGAGACGAATTCACTGGAAGAACTGGCCAAAGTTGTGTTGCCCGAAGTGGGAGGGTGGCTTGGGCTTCCGGGGATATTTCTTCTTTTAATCTTGCAATGCTAAGTAAACAGGGATGGATATTGGTCCATGATGAAGGCTCGTTGCTTTTTAAAACGCTGAAGGCAAAGTATTTTCCAAATACACATTTTATGGAAGCGCATATTGGTCATAACCCGAGTTATACCTGGAGAAGTATGTTGGCTGGCTGATGTGTGCTTCAAAAGGGAATGAGATGGAATGTTGGTAATGGGAGTAGTATTAGGGTATGGGGAGACCCTTGGTTATCGGATGAAGGTAATTTTCTTGTAAAATCACCGAATAATGGTTGGCCACCAGATCTGATGGTTCGAGATCTGCTCAATGTGACGATGACCGGATGGGATCGTGATCGGGTCAACCAAGTGCTCAGACCAGATGAAGCTCAGTCGGTGTTGGCCATACCTATTCGAAGGCAGCTCGGTCCAGACAAGTGGTGCTGGCACTTTAGAAAGAACGGAGTATACACAGTTAAATACGGATATCAAGTGGCGCGATCTATTATGACGGATGAATCCTACGAAGCGTCTGCCTCCTCAAACAATCCTCGTCTTTGGAAGTGGTTATGGAATCTAGAAGTACCCCCAAAAATCCATATTTTCTTATGGAAATGCTTACATGATCTAGTGCCCGTAGCTACTAATCTGGTTAAGAAAAAAGTGCAGGTTGATCCCGTTTATCAAAGATGTGGCGAAGATTACGAGACACTGACCCATGCACTACGTGATTGTCCCTGGAGTGATTTTTATTGGAAACAATGCCCGTTAAGATTGGAGACGGCTGTGGTAAGAGGGAAAGGCTCAATGGCAGATTGGCTAACCCATGTGGCGATGACGGGGGGACAAGACATATCACGCCATCTTTGTTGTACATCTTTGGTTTACTTGGTATGCTAGAAACCAACTAATTTTCAAGGAGAAAAGGTGGATCAGGTTCGGTGTTCGGTACTTGCAACCTCACACATCCATGACTTCTAGGCAGCAAAACGGCCCCGATTGCTACAAACGCAAACTGAGTCTGTTACAAGATAGCAGCGTCCGCTAAACGGCATGCATAAAGTGAATTATGATGCCTCTTTGCTTGAGGGTTTTGGTACAGGCTTAGGAGCAGCTCTACGTGATAAAGCAGGCAATGTGACAAAGGTATGTCTTCGCCTATACCCTGTGGTGGTTGATGTTGACTTAGCGGAGCTTGTAGAGATGTTGTACAGATGGCGAGAGAAATGGGAATTGGTAAAGTGGTGATAGAGGTCGACTCCATGCAGGTTTGGTTGGCTCTCACAAACAGAAGAGTGGATTTCTTTTACTTTGGGAACGTCATATCGGATATGTATTTCTTTCCAGTCCTTATCGTTTAGTTGGGTTAAGCGAACTGCTAATAAGCTTGCCCACTGTCTTTCTAGATTGTCTTTTGATGCATCTTTTGGAGGGAAAACATTGTTTTAGATGATGCCATTTTGGCGAATTAATATATGATGTTGTTTTTCTCAAAAAAAAATAAAAAAAAATATGTTGGTCGCTGATTTCCAAGCTTTAACTCCAAGATCTTCTTTCTTTGTTCAAGCTTTTGTTTGATTCAACTTTCCTTATTTGCATCCGTACAAAATAATGAAACAAATCCAAACATATCTATAAGAAATTCACTAGTAGATATCAATTAATTAAACATTAATTAACCTCTCCTCTATCTCTCTCTCCTCAGGTTGACGTGACAACCACATCTCACCCCTATCTCTCATCTGACTGATGTGACAATACTCTCTCCATTTTCTTACACTCACACTTCCCTTTTCTTTCCATTTTCTAATATTTAAAAATATTTTAATTAATTTATTATTAAATTAAAAAATAACGTGACGTTAAATCATATATAATATTCAAAAATAGATTTGAAATTGTTTTATAATTATAAATAATTTTTAAAGTGTTTTACTTTGAAAATTTTCATAAAAACGTAAATTTATTATAATATATATGTGTGTTTTTATATGACTAATTATTAGAAAATGGGTTTAAAAATAATTTTTTTAAGAATATATTAATTAATTTTAGAAATAATTAATTGTAGGTTAAAATATTTTTATATTTTTAAAATTAATTATAAGATAATTAAAAGTTAAATTATAAGCTAAATCAATATTTTGAATTTTATTTTAATTAACAGAACAATTACAAAAAATATTTTTACCAAACCTATAAAAAATATATAATTTTTTTTAAAAAATATATTCAAATTTTATAAATTTTCTAAAAATTATTTATACATACACACACATACATCATCAATCATAAATCAATAACAATTCACAACAATTATAATAATTAATCAATCATCCAATAACTATCTACATCACATTTCTCATTATTTTTTACAATAAAATACTACTCCCTCCATTTCTTTTTAATTGACATATTCTAGAATGAAGTTGATAAATTAATGATTAAATGGATTGATAAATATACCCATTAGTAACCCTCTTTCTCTGTAATTAATCACTAAAATCCCGTTCTCAATAATTATCCGTCATCTCACTCTTTGATACCGTAGTTGAAAATTTAGAGATATTTTAGAATTGAGATAGGAACAAAATACGAAAAAAATAGTGAAAAATATATAACACAATAATTAATTAGAAAAATTATTAACAAGCTAAAACGACAATTAAAATGAAACAGAGAGAGCACAAATCAAGACACACCTACATACCAAGTACCAACTACCCAAAACAAAACAACTTTTACTCACAACCTAATTATTCCAACCAAGTTGTCCTAGCCCATTGTCGCACAAGCTCCTACAGCCTTGTCCAAACACAACCGTAATATAGTATATTAATATTGACATTAATATACTCCCTCCATTTCCTTTTAATTGTCATTTTAACTTGATATGGATTTTCAAATTAATTGTTATTTTATATATTTTTCACTATTCCTTGCAATTTTGTTCTTATTCCAATTCTTAAATATATCTTTAAGTTTCAACTTGTTGTATCAGAGGGCGAATAGTTGTTGGAAATATGATTTAAGGGATTAATAAGGTAAAAATGATCTTATTAAGAGATATATTTGTCAATCAATTTATAATTTAATTTAGGGCCGGTCCAATGTTTTAAGAGGTCCGGCTCCATATAAATAAAATTATAAAAAAAAAAATATTTTTATGAAACATTTTTTCTCTACCGAATACAAAATAATATGTATAATTATTAAAAATATGGCGTTCCAATCTCAACAATTCTAATCTCATCAAAACCTACATACACATATTATCAATTTTATTACACAATTGAGAAAGTGAAACCCTAGGTGAAAACACAAATTCCCATATCATAATACATTTCCTAATGAAAATAAAACAATGAAAATGTAAAAGAGAACATTGCAATAAAATAAATTGCTATCATACCTAGGTGAAAATACAAATTCCCATATTATAATACATAATTTTTCCTAATAAAAATAAAGAACAAAAATCCACAAATATAATAAATTGTAATATAAAGATTAAAATGTGGTTGCCACAAATTCTCACTTCATAAAACACAAATTCTACTAATGAAAATAAAATATAAAAAAATTAAAATAAAAATAATTGTGATTGTACCGGCCCTAGGTGAAAATATATTATTTTGTATTATAATACACAACTTTTTCATGGTAATAAAAGGAATCAATTGTAATAGATTTATATATATAAGAAGAAAAAGAAACACCTCTTTCATAGTAAACCCAGCCCATATAACACATCTTATCTTTACTTAATAATAAAAGCAAACCGTCTATAAATAGAAACTAATGGTTTTCCCACCCAAAAGTCCCTTCTAAATCTAGGAATAGCAATTTTAAGTTGTTGCTGCCTAAACTCATTAGCGATTTATGTAAATATTCTGCCAGCATTTTGTTTGTTAGGTAACTATCATAATCTCGGCTATATTTAAATAAAATCCCTGAATTTCAGGACATTTCCGCACGTTTGATCCTCCGAGACTTCTAATTCACTCTTGGAAGTCAAATTTCCTAAATTTCAGGAATTTCATTTTGGCATATCCATTTTATGCTTCGAGACTCTCCTAATTCACTCTTGAAAATACTACACATTTAGTATTAAAAATTATATATGGTATAAATTACATATCACCCGCTTAAAAAAATATGACAGGTTTCATATCAGATAATAGAAAATTAACGAGCCGTCTTTATAAAATAATCAGGCCTCTTTCTCACGATTTGATCTAACTACCAAATCTGCATCATCCTTAACATGTGTATGAACACAAAATATGATGCACATATGGCTTATCAGTAATCCATCATGAATGTGAACATTAAATAAGGCATTGTTTAAAAAGAAAAAATCACATAAAATAAGATTGTTGTTTGTAACAAAATTAATATTGTTATCTTGCGATTTCTCCTCTGTTCTTAGCGATTTGGCCTGCCAATAAAGTCTTTGTACCTCTGTGTAGACAAGTACGCCAGATCACGAAACTGAAGAGCAATTAAATAAGGTAAGGCATGTTTCAAGCAGATAAAATTACTTTATTCCTGCATATCATTTTATTTCTTGGTATTACATTACACCAAATCATACGGCCCACATCAAGTGAACAATAATTAAATTCATACGTAGGTAATCTCTATAAATCATGCTTAGAGTACATAACCGGCCACCAAATTCACCATATATCTTTATCATAAAATGAGCATATTTTAAATTTTAGGTAATATTATTGCTAAATAAAGTACATATATCAATTTGATTTCTTTCCAAAAATGTGTTCCATAATAGTTAATTGAAATATTACTAATCAATCATTCCTAATCTATTATCTTATAATTGCATCTTATTTCTGCAGAAAGATAACATAGCCAAAATAACTTTGTCAACTCATTCCATAAATATTCTCTTATTATTTATGTGTCAATTTACGTATATAAAGATCTAGAGAAACACGAAACAAAGAAAAAGGCCTTTTCAAATTCTCAAATCTCAATACTGGTGTTATCAATCACATCAGAGGGCCATTTATCATAAATTTTAAAGATCGATCACAACAATGTAGAATTCTGGGAGAAATGCACTCTAATAACGGGTAATATTCATATTATGTGGTCAAAATATTCCCCTGGATTATAACTATATACTGGTGAGCCATTATCTGAAAATTTTCATAAATCAACATATCATATATCTACACTTTTTTATCAATATTTTATATGAAAAAAAAACATATAGATAATTACGTCGAGTAATGTCTACAAAACTAATGAGAATGAAGATCTACAAAACCGAATGGAAATGAAGACATGAAAATATTTTATGCAGGTTCTTCCCAGAACATACTTTCTGATACTAAACATGAAGATTTGGAAACAGTTACAAGAAGATTCACGATTGGATCCACAAATGTCCAACCGCATGAGGCTGATGATTCATATTTTTTTAGGTTACTTATTAATGAAGAACATTGTCATAAATGTAAGGATTTACTTTATAATGTGAGATATAAAACATAAAGTGATGTTTGCTATGCAAAGGGTTTGGTAAAGGGGAACTGCATGGCATCTGATAATGAGGTATATTGACGAATTTGTTTCTAGTTTATTACAAGTATGTTATCTATTTTGGTATTTTGATACTTCTAATAACTTTCAATGCAGGTTGCCAACCACGATGATCAAGTAAATCTGGTGATGAAGCGCGATGAGTAGGGAATTTTCAGGGGTGATTGTGTTATGGTCCTTATGGATCAGTCAAAGCCTTAGTCCATTTCGGCATTGTCATACAAGTAATGAAAAGAAAATTTGATCATTCCTCAGGTATTTTATTATAATTTTTCCTACAGCGTGCTCTAACAGCGAGAGATGCTAAAATAAAATATATGATCATTTTGTAATGCAATACCTTTTACATCATAAATAATTAAAATAATTATACTTTGTTTTTACCTTATTTTTCTACCTCATTTACATGCATTGCTACGCAACCCTCTCGATATTAAGAAAAGTTACACTGATGTTGCAAAACGGCTTTACCAACTATAATACATATTCAGTTAACCTCCAGTACATACCTTTATCGGTACTTTTGTATTCTTCAATTTACCCTCCAAAATAAATTTGTATTGTAATCATTATACTTTTCTAGCCATTCCTGTTCAAGAAAAATATAAGTACAATCAGTATTATATGATTAATTACAGAAAAACTGAAAATAAGAGTATACTTCACTTATTTATTTTATGTATGGGTATTATTATAGCCATCATGCATAAATTCATCATACGCCCCTTATATATACATTTAATTTATGCAAATCAATATATCATAATAAAATTATGCACATTCGTATATCATAATTATCAACTTCAATAAGGAAAAAAGAGAATGATTTTGTATCTTAAAAAGTATAGGTATAAACTCGCATGTCTTCTTTCCAGCTTTATGTTTACGAACTGATTTAGAATTCCCATTTTCATAGTCTTTCGTTCAGTCCACCTCACAATAGAGTAAAAATATGGATACATAATATATATATATATTGTTTTTTGTAAACGGTATGAAAAATAAGACAAATCATGTCTAAATACGTATACCTTTATTCTTGATTCCTTCTTTGAAACATGATACCAGTAAAAAAATCTCCATTATAGCTGTGAATGTGTCAGCTCAGTTATCAGCATATTTCCCAATTATTAAAAGAGTTAAACATAGAATTAGGAATCTGAAACATTTTGTCACAATATAGATTCGAATAGAACATAAATAACAAATATGTGCAAAATGAGCAACTCACAGAATTAAGGATTCATATTTGAGAGAATTCTAATAATATTAAAATGTCTCGCATTTGGCACTGTAACGTAATAATGAGGTCGTCCTAAGGTGTTGTTTATTCCAGGATGTAGGTGTATGTAACACATCTGGCCATATAAATCCGGATATGTAAGATCAAATGAATCGTATAAAGTCCAAAAAATTATGTTTACTAAATTATTTTACAATTTTTTTAACCCAAAAAACTAAAAATTGTAATTCAAATTAGGCTAAATCTACCTGAATGTGGCTACACTGTGGAACATGGCCCTACTCCTCTCCTCCCCGTCCATGGTACTAAGTTTCTAAGTCCGCCTTCCCTCAATGCAGATTCAGCATGCAGTAAGTTTGTCTGTCACGAACCAAATCTTTATTTTTTGTATTCATCATTTTCAATAAACAGAAAATTTGAGTCAATTATCAACTCTAAACAAGAACCATACCTCGACAAGAAAAGAAGAAAGTTACTTGACACTGAAAATTTCTTCACAACCAGATGAAACACTTTTAGAAAGAAATTTTTCTCTTCTTAAGAATCAAAGTCCAGCTAGCAGTAACCTTTTTTTATACAACCTTCTATTTCTCCCTTCTATTTCTCCATTTTCAAGATCCAAATTCCATACATTAGCCCCCAATACCCAAATCCCACACATTTTCCCAACCCCTACCATGAACCACCGTGATCCGCTGCCTCCACCACCATTTCTGCCGCAGCCACCAGCTTGGGCAAATATTCTCTGTTACGTTTTGTGAATAGATCAGTTGTCTTGCATTTAAATATTTCACCCTGATTAAGAGAGTTAAACACAGAATTAGGGATCTGAAACATTTTGTTACAATAAAGATCTAGATTAAAGAATAAGTAAGAAATTTGTATCTGTAAAAGGATATTAGTGTTAATCGTACTGTAGACCTTTCACCTTATATATCTTTTGAGTCGATTTTCTCTAAAGATGAATTTGATAAATGGGAGTTATTTTATTGCTCAATTTCTCAGATTTTGTATGTACAATTTGAGTTTGAATCATTTGGGATCTTTGTAGATCCGTTGTTAGACTGGAATTTTTTTTTCTTTTTTGACGGAAACTATCCGCGGATTTGGTTGTACTGTCGAGGTGAGAGAGAGAGGTGAGATTCATGGCATGGTTTTTTGTTCTTTCTTCTTCTCGGATGAAGTTGGAAAATGTGAGAAAGATGTTCAGATGATGAATGGTTTCACTCTTTGTATTGTTGAGGTTGACGGCGAGAGAAGACATGGTTTCTCTCTCTACATATTCTAGAAGGTTGTATGATTGAGCAGGTGTGAGATGGGTAAACACGAGCAATAATTTTTCTACAATGGTTTCTTTCACTACATAATCGAGAGAGTTCCAGCTCGGACTTCAAATATGGAGTGTTATTTTTTACAACTAGAAGTCTATCCGTACATCGATGTACGAGATAGAATATTGAATATTTTATTATATTAATAATATGAGATTAAATTTAATATTAAAGCATTATAAAATATACATAAGTTATAATATATATATATACACTATTATTTTTTAAAAAAATCATTATGCATCAACTTCCATTAAAAACATATATTTCATATTTTTACTAATATAATTTTTTTAATATGATTGGACATTAATACAAGTCCAACATATTCCTGTCATTTTACTAATTTTTCATATGAAAACAAAATAATTCTGAAACACACAAAAAACTATTAAAATACAAAATTGTGAAAATAAACTAAAAAATTAAATTTCCTTTAATAATTTCATATTTTTATAAACATATTTTAATTATTTAAATATAAAATAATTAACCTAACAAAAAATATTTTATATATGTAATATGGATGTTTAATCGAAGATCGTAAAATAAGGATTAATTTGATAAATTTTTTTTTTATCAAAAATGAAGTTGATAAAGTAAGTTATAAACATATAAACTTCTAGATTAAAAAGAAGAATGAAGAGATATAAATTTTATGATTGGATAATGAGATAATGTGGGGGAATACAAGTCCCCAACTCTCCACAATTCACGTTTATAATAATGCAAAATAAGGAATTTACATGAAAAAAAAAGAAAAATATTGTTAAAAAATATATGAGGGCGAGATGAATTCAATCGTAAAAGTAGGTGACTCTATTTTAATATTAAAGGAGGATTGATAGTTTTGAGAACTCTAATAATGGAGTGTTCGGATATGTTGAAAGGGTCGGTTTCAAATCATGACATTTCTCAAGGATTGAAATTTTCGAATGTACTTCTATTGATTTGTGTTCTTAGCCTTTCGGGAATAAGGATTAAATATTATAGGTGGCAATTTGAGCTGATTAGCCAGCCCCGTTTAATTTATCGGGCCAATTCATATATTAGGTGGACTGATCTGACCTAATTTTTTATCTCATAAAAAGTTAGTAAGCAAAATCCTGTTTATTCCTCTAAAATATAATATATATTTTTAGCAGACCCGTTCTTTTACCTCTTGCATCGAGTCTGTTGGGCCCCATGATATTCTAGACCTATATTTGTATGGTCCGGTCCGTCTAA
>JAUEKW010000050.1:0-11448 GCA_032274785.1 Ajuga reptans
ATTAATTATTAATCAATCATCAAATAACTATCTTCATTAGTTTTCTCATCATCTTTTACCAATAAAATAAGATAAATCAAATCAAACCTACACAACCACAATCCAAAATACACCACTTTTTAGTTTTACTTACTAGAAGTCACTAGAGGCGGAAAACCGGTCCAGCCTGATAGGCTAACCAAGCCCACTCCACATTTTAGATAAGCTGGACCATAGTTCAAAGTACTATTAAACTCGCCAGGCCCAACCCAATAGACCAAAAGCTCAATTGACCATGGATCAACCTAAAATTCTTAGTATATTTATAGGGGATGGACTTGGACTGAACTAATTTTAGGCCCGATAAATTTGAGTAGACCCAACCCAGTCCAATATATGGTGTTGGGCCTGTTGGCCTGATGGACTGGGCAGGGCCGAGTCGGACCACCCAACCCAACACTCGGAATACAAAACCTTATCAGACCGGCCCCTAGTCAGCTCATGGAGAGGACCAAATTAGCCCTATTACATTACAGGCCTAGAAACGTACACCCTAATCATTAAAAAAAAAAAATTATAAATCAGAAGGAATAAAATTTGCAAATCCTGAAACAAAAACTGACACTAAAAAGAAAAAGGTATATACATTACAATATGCAGAATTAAGCCAACTGCTTACAACCACTAACACATTACATTACCCCATCTAAGCTCTCTTTTCATCTCTCAAATATGAAGACAAACACTATAGCCACATTGCTCATCACTTCCATAAACTCTGCCCTCAACAAGGTCAAATCTCACCCAATTAAATTGTTTTTCAAAACGAAAAAAAAAAAAAGAAAACCAAAAAAAGGGAAATGGGCAAGAGGTGCATCACGCTTCACATTCGAGTTCTGACCAAAATCATTTCAAAGAAACAAAAAAACACAAGGGTCAGGCATAAACTCTTGTAGAACTTCATACCATGCATCGTCCGATCAGGCTTTAAAATTCCGAATCCGAGTCGAACGTTGCCGATGATCTTGAGAGATCTTCTAGCATGGATACATCAGAATACCTCCCCAATTTTACCTTTGAGAAGTTCACAGTGATTAATCAATTTCTCCCTCCTCGGTATCGTTTGAATCCTGCAGAGCCCTTTGAGGTTTGACATCTTCTTCCTCCTCTTCTTCGTTCTTCATGTACAACCCGAGTTGCTCTAACGGATTACTATTTGCCCGAAACTTGAAACTACCCAGGCCATTTTCGGAATTCTCAGGGCTTTCATCATCTATTAAGCCCTGTAAGTGCTCATCCGGAGCAGACCTAAACATCTCTAGATCTTCGATAAAATGGCTATTCTCATTGATCTCAACGGTCTTCTCCATCTGTCGAGAACGTAATGCTCAGCAAAGAATCGGGAGTAAAAAGTTCACTGCAGTACTTAGAAATCCCAATGAAATCTACAACGGGTAACTAAAAAAAAAATGGATGTTCATAAAGAACAAATACAGACCTCAAGAAGATGTTTGTAATACCCATGGGGGGTGGGGGATGGGGGGTGCGGATATTGGTAGGAAAACTTCATGGATTTTGGTAATCGGCTAAACCTCAAGGATAGTATAGTAATTATTGCGATCTTATTTTTACCTTCTGCAGAGCTTGACGTGCAGCTTCCCTTTCAAGTTCTCTTTGCCTTCTGGCTTCTGCTGCAGCTTCCGCTTCAGCCTTTCTTCTAGCCTCTTCTGCAGCTTTGGCCTCTGCTTGCAGTCTAGCTTTCTCTGTTTTACAATAGCATAAATTCATCACAATAAATTGCACTGCATGGGACACTTTCAGAAAATCAAAGTAGCACTCTCATGCCTGTGAGCAAACTAAATTAGCTAAAACATCGAACAATTTCATTCCATTCAACTAAAAACCTTCTTTTCTTCGCCTTTCCAGCTCCTCTCTCTCTAGCTTCAGCTTCTCAGCATCTGTTTTATCTCCCTGAAAATTTTCAGATGTCACGATCAACACTACTACAATCTACAGCATAAATGCAATGAACAGGATCTGATTTCACTTGTAATTCAAAGTTGCATACTTTGTCAGTGGTGTTCTCTTGAGCTTTGATTATAATATCAGCAAATCGGCTTCTCAATAACGCTGCACGGTATAGCTTTTCAGGGGAGACTTGCCTTTCTGGTGGAGCACTCTCCCCTAATATGTTACAGCTCGTTGGTAAGATTATGCAGCAGATTTTTAATAGCTCTTCTTCATTAGTTATCACTGCTTACCCTCTTGATGACGATTAGCCCCAACAGACAGAGAGGTTGATAGTGAGCGTTGCTCAGCGTTCCCATTTAAGAAAGCTGCACGTACGTCAACAGATATCTCAATCTCCAAAATGTAAAGACTACCAATAAATAAGTATCTTGCCAAACCCACTAGAACCAGACCTCCAGTATTTGGGTCACCCGGGTCATTTCCCTTCAGCTCCTGAGTATTTGCAATTTCCTGGATCCATATGGAGAATGTAAGATAATATTATAGTTACATAACAGTAACGAATAAACACAGCTGAGATAAGAAAAAGGAAATTTTAGAAGGAAATATGGACTAGTCATAAACAAGGCGTTCATTTACTTTTGCAGGAACTGAGCTATTGGGACCATCACGTTCACTGGTTGAACTTCCAGTATCTGAGTCTGGAAAACAAAAAAATCATTTTATAATGAGTTAAATCACATAAGACACATTGATGAAGTTGCTCCCTGTAAATCTCTTCCTCAGAATTACAAGTGAATGAAGACATGTAGGTAAACACAGAAGGTTTGTTTAGATAAACAAGACAGTCACAACTACATGTGACAAATGCCTACCTAAATGCCGGTGTTCCACTCTCAGATATGACCACTGAACCAACCAAATCAATAAAAAAATGGAAGAATATAGGGACGGGAGACACAAAATAGTTGTGAGACACACAGGGAGCGAGAAAGACGGAGGAAGGGAGGGGGGACGGAGCACAAAGCTCTCCCTAGATGACACCACCACTTGTATGCATGCCCATCAGAGACATATGCCGTTAAAAGCCCTTTTCTCGCAGCCATATCCTTTACTTAGAAGATATAGTACCTCAGTAGCGAAAATAGTCATGTTCTCGGAAAAGTTTTTGTCTCAAACATCAGAGCCCAGTTTGGATAGTATTGACTGAAATTCTTATAATGCCCTTATCACAAAAATCCCAAATCAAGTCAAACATGATTCTATAAGTTAAATAAACAAATAAATGGAGGGGCATAAGTGAGACTTAATGGTTCATAAAGGTTGTACCCTGATTGAGTTGACAAATCAGATTGTGTATTTTGTCTTAATAAAATACTAACCTAGAGCGCATGAATCATATGAATCCAAATAAAACATGGAGGTTGATTATTCAAAGTATTAATATGACCATATATGAGGAGTCAAAACAGGAAATAACTATGATGCAGTACATGGTTCAAGAACAACAGTACTGTAGCAGTAGGCTACAGAAAGACAACGAAGAGAGTGTCAAATGTCAATATTCTAATATTGCAGTAAGTGTACAAGACAAAGTGGATATGTGATTAGGAAGTGCTGCTTCTGGAGAAACAGACTGCAGATTAACTTATTGGTAGCTTGCATATTCTCTATTTAGAGACTTCAAGTGTACAAGAAAAATAGAAAAAAAAAAATCAGTAACATGATCTTTATGCAAATAGATGAACTTACTCGCACCTTATTCACTAAAATATATTTGTACACGAGTAATGTTCTTAATTACATGATTTTCGCGAAGTGGATATTTCAAAAAGGAACAAGAAACTCCTACACTCCTTAGGAGGAGGCAGCTCACAACATCAATCCACTCTAAGTAACGTCTCTAGGCATAGTAAATCAGAAACAAAAGAAATAGTGAAGATGACTATCCAAGCCAAATGGTTGGTAAGCATAAAAAGGAAACAACATCCTTTAGTACAGATAAGTAACACATCCACAAAGCAATTAAAGGTTATTGTCAAGCAGAAACTATCTAAATCAAAAGAGAATGTACACTATTTTTGACAGATGCTAATGGCGACCAGCTAAGGCACTTACTAAAAGCAAATATGCACAAGAATGCTTCATTTACCTCAATTCAAAATGTAGCAGGTAATCAGACAACCACATTTACATGTCAAGGTGAAGCTAAGAACCATAAAACTACTGGAGCATCTTGTCATGAACAAGATCTAACAACTTTTCAATAATTATCAGAAATATTCTATATCCTAATTAGCTGTTCCATATAATAACAAAAGTTACAAAACCAAAATTTAAGGGTAATCAACAGGGTTAACAAATATCGTCCTCCGTGATGGAGCTCTCCGGAAGAAAATAATGAAATTGGGCAAGGTTCGGTGGAGAGGGGGAAAACAAGGGAGTATTCGAACACCATCAGTGATTCAATTCATAAAATTGTGAACCCAGTAGTAAAACTTCAAGCTACATGTAATCCATAAAATAGATTAAGCACGCATAATCGAAACTATTTGTCACAAAGTTTGAAATATTTGAACTTAAAGTGCATTTGCAGTCCACATTTTGTTCAAATGAAAAGTTAGAAAACCACTTGGACGACTTACTTTACCATGTCCACATTGAATATTGAAAGCATCTTGTTATGTATGACTATTTCAACATAGAAACAAAATGTCCCTCTTGTTTAGGGATTGTTTAGGGAAAGAAGAAGACAGGAAACAAAAACGAAAACTTATCCAAAGACCTGGTTCTTCCTCAAATTTGATGGCAAAATGTTGGTGAAATATATTCTTCTTTAAGTTGCAAATCAAATACACATTAGACTTACGGCACGACAGCAGCATAGACTCGATATATCAAGATTAAGATGTAACTAATTATAAACTTAAGAGTTCATTTTCTCCAGAATCACATAAACAAACACAATTATATGATGTTTTCACACATAAGTATAGCAGACAATAATAATTCAAGGAAACAAGTCCACATAGACAACCAAAAAGCACTGTAAGAATGGCAAACAGTCGGGGGCCAGGGGTAAATGTTATCAGGTCTGCATTAGGTCTGATAAGAGTGTAAATTAAGATCATTATGCCCTTAGTCCACAGTAATTTTTTGCAATCGATGTACCAAAAACGTAGGATATTCTTGATGTCATCCAAATCAGGAACCTCTTGTGAGTTGCTAGAAATCTAATTATATTTGCCACTGCTTTTATCAAAGTCATTTGACCGGTAACAGCTCTCCCAGAACTGAACCTTTTTTACATGATAAAACAATCGAATAAAATTCTCAACATCTAGGTCATATTTGCTTTTTATGAATAAGCAAGTATATTTCATAACGTCCACACACCATAGTTCTTCAGAATCTATTTTCTATTTTTAACAAATGGAAAAATCTAGTAAGATTATTGATAGTATGATACTATGAAGCCAACACAGAAAATGCATGTAACTTAAAACTGTAGATGACTTTGAGAAAATGTGTATTTTACTTTCTTACACCAATGCCATCTCACATTGGTGTTGATAAAAAAGTAATCAACTTTCTACATCAATAACTTCCACGAAACTCTATTGCTCTTATGTATGCATCTAGTAGTTCAAATTTCATTATCAATCTCAAAGGCTCAACTGAAATTGTTTGAGAATATCATGTTTTGACAGATTTTAGATCATTTCAGTATCATTTCAAGCATCTTCTAGGGTTTTTTCAATCGGTCATTGAAAATCTTTTCCCCAGATCCAAACCATTCCATCTAACAAAGAAGACCATCACATACACATAAAAAAGATAGAGCAAAGCAACCCTCTCAGCGATCGTGAATTGAGCAAAGAAAGAATAACATTAAAATCCATGGAAGTCAAATGTAGAAATTTCTAAAACTGTGGCTAAATGATGTATATCTGTCCTGAAAATGAGGTAACAACAATTACCAGTCATGAGGAATTCATCATATCGAGGATGAGTATGCAAATGTATGCTCGCTAACATAGACCCAGAGATTCTTTTTGAAAGTTTATACCATCAAGAGCATGAAAACTTAGTTGTTAGGGAAAATAAAAGTGAGAAAACAAAGGATCAGAAGTTAATAACAGCACAGACCAGTGGATGAGCTCGATTCACTACTGGAGCTCTTTGAACTACTGCAATTACTCTTCCGTCTAGCAGCATCTGTATCGATCTGTGTTGGAGGAGAACTGGATACAGGTGGTGGTGGATCATTTCCACCAATATCCACATCCTCGTCAGCCTGCTCATTGTCTGATTATTTTTTCGAGGAAGTTTAGTAAAACAAGTGAGGCACGCCCAACAAGGTGCAGTGACAACTATAGTCCAAAGGAAACTTCATCTGCAGAAGGAAATTTACCTTTGCAAGGCTGGAGAGATAAATCTCTAGATCCTGATTCCTTTCGCATCTGCAAAAATATACATACCAAACATGCATCACATTCACAGACAGTTATACAAATGGAGTATACGACTAATACAGACATGTAAAAGTGGTATGGATGTACCTCATTTTCATGGTGGTCGAATGTTGATTGTTTCTTCTTTTTCTCTATCATGAAATCATCCAAAAGTTTACGTAAAGTAAACAGGGTATCATCACTAAGTGCATCAATGTCAATTTCAATCTCATCCTCAGTCACTTCACCATTGCTCAAAGTGCTCTCTTTCAAGAAATTGATTATGTTGTCCGGAAGTTCCGCAATTGATGCCTCCAACTCTGCACCCAGTTTTTGTTTATCAACATCACTCATTGTCCGCTTATCTCTTTCATTCTTGACCTTTGTTTCCCTAGAAGAGGTTTTCTGCTTCTTAGCTGGGGGCACATATGCACATTCAGGTTCAATAATGACACTCGACTTTGAAGCCGTAGATTCATCTGCTACCGGTGGGATTTTCTTCTCAATTGTTTTCCATCTCACTTCAAAGTATTTACTCATATTCTCAGCCATTGTATGAACAGGATTTTTGGGTGGGTTAAAAGTCATTGCATTTTTGAAGGTGAGTCGCACATCTGCAGCAAACTCCATAGGACTGGAATACTGATTCGACAGTAATTTACTTTTTACTGTCCCTAAATCCATTGGATGCTTGATGACATTAAAGTAATCTGGGGCTTGATGTTTCACAACATCCACAGGCTCATTAAAAATCCAAGACTCAGGGAGTGTCATCAAACGGTTTAACAGAGTTTCACATTGTTTGATCACAATAACAAAATTGGTACTCTGCGGAGCACTCTGCTTCACTGACTCCGTTCTCTTAGCTGGCACAGGTCCACCTTTAGTGTGGGGACCATTTTTCCCCGTAGGAAATCTTTTCTTCCCTGGTGTTATGGGCCCGTCATTAGTAGACATTGGCAAGATTTCCATCACAGCAGGCCTCGTTGGACCTTCATTTTGATTATTTCCACGAACATCACTAGAGGATGGATGCACCATTGCGTCTAAGCCGAACGATGCTATCTTCCTTTGAAATTTCCGTAGTTTTTCAAGCTCACTCTTCAACATCAGATGTAAATCCCTCCTCTCCGAGGGTGATATCTCAGACAGGGATAGATGTCGAAGTGGCACAACAACGGACCTCTCACAATCATCCACATTCAAGCTAATGCATTTCCTATTGGGAACACAAGAATCCCCCAAAGATGTCAACCCCGCATCAATGCGGCCTGAGCTCCCAAAACCATCCGATTCAGCCACTGTCTCTACTGCATGCCGATAATCTGGCACAAACCCAGTGGAGTAACCCTTAGAAACTTTCCGAGTTTTCCCCATCATATCCCCTGACACCTTCTTCGAGAACTTTTTCGACACCTTCTGCCCTGTGTAATCAATTGGAATAGTCGGTGCCATAAATTTAACTCCCAATTGATGCGCACATATCAATCCGTCCTCATTCAGCGCCTTCTGGTACCCCCGGAACCCCAATTTTCAGAAGAGGGTTCAGCTGTAAAACCTGAATCCCTACCATGTAGATGTATGTGTTCAAAATGCGTACCCTGTAAACCTTTCCATTGTCACTCAACTTCAACACACAATTCAATTTTTCCTTTCTATCCAAAATTGTCGAAATCCAATAAGATATGCAAAACCAACCAAAAGCTTAAATACTTAAACAATCATTCAACACCAAAACCAAATCCTGACAGAAAGTAACTTCAAACTTTAGCCTGATTCACGAATATGACAGCAAAAACCAGAATCGAAACCTAGAGAGGCGAGCTTAGAACAGAAACATCAGATTGAAATCGTTCGGATCCAGAAAGAAAAAGGAAAAAGGAATTGAGAGATATGCAAGAGGACCAGAAGCGGGTGGTCCAACCCGTAGCTAAAGGACCCTAGAAGTGAAGAAAAATTTGAATCTTTCTAGCAAATTTTACACAATCCTATAGATACACACACAAAAAGAAAAGGAAAAACGATAAATAGACATGTTTTAGAAAGAGAAAACAGGAGAGAGAGAGAAGGGACTTACGAGTTTAGGAATCGCTGAGGCGCTTGAGCTACGAGGAATCACGGATATTTAAAGGAGAGAATTGCCTCGATCTGGGCCGTGGATTTCCTGCCGTTAGATCGAATGGCAGAGATTAATCCAAATTCAGTAACAAGGGGTCATGATCTACGGTGGAAGATCACTGCCAATGCGACGTCGTGTTGTTCCATACACGTGGCAATGCAGTAGGGCGAGTAGAGTAGTTTTGTAAATAAAAATCAAAAAAGATTGAATATCAGGCACGTGGTGGGACGCGAGCGTTGACTTCTAACTCACGAGAAATTCACGTGCTTTTCATATAGACTCTTGAGTTGGGTTCTGCGTTGTCGTTTGGGCTTAACAACGTATATATCAATGTACATGGGCCGACACTAGGCCCATTACAGTTATGCCATTCACAGTTGGACTGGACCGCCTTACCATTTTATTTTCCCTTCGGCTGTGCTTAGATGGGTTTGAAGGCCGCTGAGGCACTGTTGACTGAATGAAACCAGCTGAGAAAAGAGCTGAGTGAGGTAAAATGTTGTGTTTGAGTGGGTAGCTGAGGAAGAGTTTGTGGATTGGGATATTATATTTAATTGTAAAAGGAGATGTGATGTTTGTAAGAGATTGTTAATTAATTATTGGTGTAATGATTAAAGTAGTATTGAGAATTGTGAATGATTGATGATAGTTTGTAAGGATTGATTGGTGATGTGTTGTTTGTTGTAATTAGTTATTTTGTATAAATTTAAATATTACCTTAAATAATTTAATATACATAATTATATAAATTAATTAATTATTGTTAATTCTGAATTTATATTATTACCCAAAAAAAAATTCAAAAAAAATAAAAAAAATAAAAAACATTATTTTTATATTAACTATTAAAATAATGTTTTTGTTGTAAAACTTTCAATTAACAATTGAAAATATATTTATGTTAACAAAGGTCATTAGGTATTTGATTGTTATTTGTTAAAAAATAATTTAGGGAACATACTCATTTAATACATTGTACGTTAAAGAAGAAAATAAATAATACTCATTGATTAACCAAGAGCATGAAAAAACCTAACTTATATCACATGAATGTATGACCAAAACTGCTGCATTTACTCAAAATTTGGATAAATAACCAAAAAAAGAGGTACATTTAGATCCCTGAACAGTAATTCGAGACGGAAATCAAGCAAAACAGTAACTTCAATTACAGTGAATCATCAAGAACTCTTTCAGGCATAACATCAAACAGAAACAAAGCATTTATATAGTTAAAAACAAATAACATACACGCACAAGCAAGTGGGTAGTACATACCAATACTATAACAAACTATAAAAATGTGAGATAATAGTGCGTATGCATATTACCAGAAGAGAGAGAGATGAGTAATTAGGGGGAAGGGAAGAGGGTGGAGAGATAAGTAATTAGGGGGGAACGTGTAATCTGGTGCGGAGATAGAGGAGAGAGAAAATTAATGTGGGTGGGAGGTGTTGATGTGAAAGGGGCTGTTGATTTGATACTGGGAGATATAAAATAGTGGCACGCCTTTTAATGTTGAACGAGTTTGTGAAGGGTTTGAGTTCAAACCGCGTGTTAAATAGTCAAAATGGTTTGTGGACGTCTGAAACCTGTTGTGCTGAAACCCAAGCAAACACAGACTTTTTGTGTTGGGCCATTTCAATTATCCTGTGTCCTCTTATATATAATAATTCTAAAAAACGCCATGTTTCAAAATATATATTTTTATGGAGCAAAAATTTATATGTTATAGATGCATGTATCTTTTATATGTAATGGGACAGACTAATTTTAAAAGTATTACTTTCATTCAAAAAAACAAATTACTTAATCGGCCAAAACTATTACTTGTTTTAATAAAATTATGAATTAAAGTATCACTTAGATTGATACTTTTATTAAAAAAAAAAAAAAGTAATACTTTTGGTTAATTAAATTATACTTTTTTCGTCATCTTATTGAGTAGGCCTCCAAAAAGGTGCTACATAAAAAAATATAAAATATTTGAAGTTCATTTATGTGCATTCATTTTTCGGCCATTAATACCTTTTTCGCGAAAAAATAATATTTTTTTTGAAAAAAACTGATACCCTTACACATATGAACATCCATGCATCGGGAGCACATAAGTGTTACTCTATATATAAACAACGCCTTTTAAAATAAACAAACTATGACTTTCTTCTTGCCTTCTTTTTCCATGTAGTTCCTTTTTTTCAAAATTTAGTGTTTAAATTTGGTAATTAGTTTCTCCTTAAAAGAAAATGGAACTTAATTATGGACTTATGGAGTATGCGCAATGAACCTTGAATTTATTAAAGTGATCTTGTGTTCTTAAGTCAGGTATGAAGTTGGGATTCTCTTTATTTGAGACTGAACTTTGCCCTTTGTTTGATATATAATTAATTTGCAAGTGATTATTTAATTTATTTATGTGAATGTGGATGTAATATATGTAACATCACACAAATAAAGTGAAAGTAGTAGTTTTTAAGTTAACCATGGTTCGACCGATCTGTCTAATTGAACCACTAACTGATGGCGAGCTCGATTTAGTCATCAGTTAGATTATAACAACATTATTATTAATGATATGATTGTTACGATAAAATATGACAGGCAAAATGTGTCCCCACATTAATTTACCACGAATAAAAAAAAAATTAAGACAATATAATATAAATTTAGTATGTAACAATGAAGGCCTGAGACTGTCATTCCCGCAATCGATGTTTTCTCGGAAAATATAGCTGAATTTTGACATTCTCGTATTAAATCAAAAATTGAGTCAACTATTATAGACATAGCTATTATTCTCTTATACTCCATCCGTCCCATAAAAAGAGTCCTGTATCAGACTTATTCATTGTCCCATAAAAAGAGTCATGTTTGAAAAGTCAAAGTTAGTTATCCAAGTAAGTTACTTTGATGCCCTTATAAAAC
>JAUEKW010000050.1:57773-68034 GCA_032274785.1 Ajuga reptans
GGGTTATCACGTTGGATTTTCCTTGATCTAACACATCACATCCTCAAAAGGTGTGCCCTAATCCTGCTCAATGCACGTGTCATCAGTCAACAGACGAGAACTACTCATCTATGTGAAAATGCAAATCATATCTAAGATGCAAGTACTTAAATTCGTACCTAATCACGCAAAGACAACGAAATTTGGATGCAGCATATCTAGTACCGAATCTCACTTTGTCTCCTGTAGAAGTTTCCGCCCCGTTTGGGATGACTCTGGCCTCTATCCCTGTATCTCTGGTCTCTGCTATCGCCTCCTCCATCTGCTGGCTCCTCAAATTTCTCAGATTTGTTGCCCTTGACGGGACCCACTGGCTGGTACTCATAGTGCATGTTCTGCCTCGGCCTTTCTCGGAATGCAGGCCTGTTATCATGCCCGGAAGACCAATCTCCACGAGAATCGTGCCCTCTGATTGGACGATTGTTGTGCCTCACGTTCCTCCTAGATCCTGATGCAGCACTGCGCTCAAACTGATCACCTGTGTTGGTATTAGGTTCACCAGAGCCAACTGGATCTTGGGTTGGAGAATAGGGTCGCCCCTTCACGGGCCCGGGATTCTTTTCTAGGTCCGGCTCTTGCTGATGGCCCACAACCGACTCCTGAGCAACATTATTCTTGACATTGGCAGATTGGTCAGGCTGAGTTTGACTAGAATTTCCGCTCTGCTTGTTCTGAGGATGATCCTTCTTTGCAGTCCTACTTATTTCTGTAGTTACAAATTCACTTCCAGCAGTTCTGCTTCCCTGATGATAATTTGCAGAATTTGGGCCACCCTTGGGTTGCCAATGAGATGTTCGCTCCCCAATGCTACGATTCTCTTTTGAAACAACATCTCTATCTGTCTGTTTCACATCTGATGCTACAGACTGAGCAGAACTTTCATCAATTTCACCACTCAAGATATTCTCGGAATCAGGATTCTTCCCCCTGCCTCGCAGGTCCCTCTGTGGATGTCTCTTCCCTATACCTGTTGCTCCCTGATCTTTCACTGAAAGCTTGGTATCAGCGTGTGCTGCATTTATTTCACTTCTCACCGGCTGAACAAGTTCCTTAGATTGCTCAATGCCTGTGGCGGGCTCAGATGTTGGAGGTGTCCCAACATGAACACCCTTCATGTGAGATGAATCTGTTGAACCACGTTGTTTCCAAGTCCCATGATCTCTTTTATGCTTATTATGGCTGCGATCCCCCTCATTAATCTCTACACTCGACCCAAAATGTGGACTTGCAGAACTAACCAATGCTGATTGTTCCCACCCAGCACCCTCATTTGATCTAGATGAACTAACCGATGATGGCGGAACATTTCCTTGCTGAGCTAATTCCTTGGCAACAGGCTTCGGAACATACCTCTCCATTTCAGCCCTCTTGCCTTTCAAACTATTCTGTATCATATTATTACCCTTAGTCAAATTAGCAGATTCCTGAATAGAATTTTGACTTGCTTCATCTGGACCTCTAGCCTTATTCTGCGAGCGCACAGGGGCCCACACAACAGTATCATTACCATGAAGCTTGTCAGTGAATCTATGGGCCTGTTGACTTCTTGGCAATCTACGAGAATGGTGCGGTTTCCACTGATTAGATACTCTGCCTTGGGTTTCCTCATTGGGCAAGGAAGAAAACACCTCCTGAGCCTGCACTCCAGTGTCAGGCTCAGACATTGTTGCAACAGAGCTCTCCAGGTTTGGCCAAAAATCGTTAGACCCACTATTATCAGTAGACTCATTCCCATGATCGCCATCTGATGTAACTGGCGGCAAAGCCGGAGCTACAGGGGTCTCTTCCAGTTTAGGCTTCGTTTTAATGCTCCTATTAGTTTTCCTTCTTTGCTGGGCTGATGGCTCAACCCCAGTATTGGAAGCATTCAGCACACTTGGTTCACTTGGTCTTACATCAGCTGAAGGTCTCTCAACATATTTATTATCAGGAGCAGAATTTTCATTCACGCTCCTCTGCAAAGAATTATTCTGCCTCTGTTTGTAGCCCGTTTTCTTGTGTTTGTAGAAGCCCCCATCATTACCTTGAGACGCTCCCTTTTTGCTACTGCTATCATGAGAGCCTTCACTCATAGGTCGAGGAGACTCGTTAGATTCCAATATACCTGTTTGTTTCGTCTCTAGGTGCAATTTTTTCGACACTTCAACAGATTCTACAGCCTGACTTGGGTTGCTATTTCTGTCTATGGCAGCAGCAACAACCGGACCTGGGACCAAATTAAAACCAGATTCCTCTACATTCAGTTCAGCAACCATAGGTCCAACTACTGTCTGTGATTCTTCTTGGTCTGTGGGAGTATCACCAATGACCTGAGTTTTCTCAGCCTTCCTATTTTCAGCTTCACCTGCTAGTGTTCGCCTATTCAATTCTTCGAGTTTAGCCAGAGCCTTTGCCTTCTGTTCCTTAATTCTTTCTTCTTCTTCCTTCTGTAGTTGCAGCGCGCGCTGCTTTGCTAACTCTCTCATCTTGGCGCGCTGAATAAATAAAAACATAAAGATAAAGTCACAAAGAAACTAAAAGGTATATCGACAAGTGCAAAACAGATGTGCAGGAAATCTGCAAAATGAACCTGTGCCTGAATATCAGTTAAATCATGTGTTTCAACCGAATCTCCTTCAACATTCCCTTCTAGGTTGACCGTAAGACTCTCAGAAGCTTCCCCAACAATATTAGGGTCATCTGCATGAGTTTTGGGTGCATATTCGTTATTTGAAGCTGCAATTGCACCTGAAGATTCACTGTTCATAGGCTTCCTTCTCCATCCATCAACATCCTGACCATTGAACTTTCCTTTGCCACGATGATCAACTCTACTATGTCCACCATGATAAGCTCTCCTGTGGAAGTAAATTAGAAATTGAGAAATATTTATTCCTAAAAGTAGAATAATTGGATACGAGTAAAATATAGCATAAATGACTCATCTGTATCAGACCTAGAAACGACCGCAATTGGCTGCGTTAGATTACCACCAGAAGGAACAGTAACTTCATGTGGGTTAGAGAAAGTCTCTCTCAAAACAGGAGTTCTTTCAAACGACCCAGCAATATTTTTACTAGCTTCACCAGTATAATTACTGATCTTCGTATCAACTATTTTAGACCCATTTCCTTCTTCTCCCTTATAAGCACTGGGAGACTCATTCCATCCATCAGACACACGAAATTTTGCATTTAAGCCATCGATTTTATTCATCAGAGACAAATTTCTGTTTGCAGCTGGTAACAATGATTCTCTCTCGCTAGCAGTGAGATTGGGAGGCACCACCGGAGGAAAAGCCAGGCCACTTTCAGATTTGTTATCCATCCAATTATCATTAACTTCTTTTAATTGACTCATGCCTTCTGACGTCTTTACCTTCACGCTGTCTGTCGAATGAACTCTATCTTCATAACTGTATGAAGAGTTATCTCTTGGTGTTGTCCTGTTGACAAATAAAGGTTCTTCTGCATCCTCTTCAGCACCCCACTCATTCTTCCGGAAGGATATGGGAAAGCGACTTTTTCCAGGATGTGAAACATTATGCTGCATGTTCTGCTCCCGATTTCCTCCTCCCTCTCTCGAGTCACTCTCACCATGGCTCATTATATGAACTCTTTTTGGTCCATAAGGATCCTCCCACTGATCGGCGGCTTCCACTTGTTCTGTCATTGTTTTGCCAGCAGGACCACGCCCTGTAGGTCTACCATGAGGATTGCTAATCTCGGGATTTGGGGGTGGATAGCCATTATAAACAGGGTGACCAGCTTGCATGCCCATATACGGAATATCCCGTTCGTTGTGATAGCCCATTGGTGGACCATAATAACCATCGAAAGGCAATGGACCAGGAGGCCCTGGGTAGAAACCGGGCCTAAATTGCATACCTGGACGTGGATAGGCATCGGGCATCTGTGGCCTGTATAAATCCCCGTTTTTGGGATGAGGCCCTCTAGGACCTGCTGGTGGGACCGGCTGCGGACCTGCCAAGTGCGGGGGTGGAATTTGAGGACGATGATAATAAGGAAACGGCTCTGTCGGGAAACCACCAGGAGGAACATGAGCCCCAAAAGGTGGGCCACGAGGGTGTCCCCCATACCAAACACCAGCTGGACCGTTCATAGGAGGGCCCCGCCACGCCTCGAAATGCTGCGGCGGGTTGTTGGAATTAAAATAATGATGGGCATCCCCCTGCCATTTGTCCATGCTATGATTGATATCATCCTCTGCGTTTTGGGAACCATCAGCCCTCCATGTGTTCACAGGTCCATGCTTCACATCTGCGCTCAGAGAATAATATATTGTAAGCATGTTTCTCGATGGAATAAAGTACTGTCGCATGTTAGAGAGAGAGATGTGTGCAGACCAGCATTGGGTCCAGTGTCCTCTTTGGCATGATTTATTATACCAGCAGCTGAGCTGGGACGGCTATTATCTGTCGGGAAAAGTTAGGAAATGTCAGCAATGCACATATTTACACAAGTATCATGACCATCCCAATAATATTTGCATGTATATAAGTACGATAACTAGCAACCATAAAGATAGTGAAAGAAACAGAGAAGCTTATAGTTATGCAAGTATCCAAATAACTAGACCAACTTAAATTTTGATATCAGAAATAAAGTACGTTGTAGGTATAGGATTGTCCATGATGCAAAGCTGGATCAAGATATGGTGCTTTCAAATAACTGAAACAGGTGAAGAATTTCAATTATATACAAACGACATGCTACGAGTTATGACCTTGGTAATACAAATACACACGAAATGGAAACTACGGCGAACTACAATTTGAAGGCGAGACTGAATGGGAAGCATAAGTGAATGATACGGTAATTCTATTTAAATGAGACTACCTCGTGATTCAATATTCTTCTCCAGATTATCTTTCTCAGAACCAAGAGTCGGAAAGTCTCCAGAACTCAGTGAGAAGCCATCTTCCTTAGAGGATTTCACACCCTGCAAATTTACCCAATTTTAGACCATGCAGCACCAAACATGCAAATTATATAGGGGCTGCAGACATATTGCTTATGATTTAACATGTTCGGCAATCAACATGCCATTGATGTGGATAACCACTAAAAATCACTGGAAGAGCGAGTTGTGTTACTAGCATAGAGTACCAGAGTATTCAGTGATGCTGATAAAAGAACAAGATACCAAGTCCTACCAATCTTTCAGCAGTAGCACTTGAACCCCATGCTGTTGAACTTTTGGACACAGGCTCTGCAAACCTCGAAAGCTGTGAGCTATTAGGTCGGTTTTCTGCACTTCTAGGACGCAATGATGCTGATGATGACTGATTTGACAATGTCCCAGAAGCAGATGACGGTCTAGAATTTGAACCCCTAGCAGATGGAACTAGATCGTGTGTTCTATCGCTACCAGAGGTTGATGGCCGAGTACCACTTCCACCTGATGAAGGACGGCCACTGGGATGACTGGGTGAAACAGTGCCACCATCAGCATTTGGTGATAGTGATGATGAGGTCCATGGATTTGAAGCAGAAGAAGATGAGCGGCTTCCCCAGCTAACAGTACCCCTATTCCGAAACAAAAGGCTCAATCAACTAAACTGGAAGACATGTTAAAATGACTAAATAATATTCAGACTGTATCAGACAAAAAAAAAACTCTTACTCACTTGGGAACAATTTCAACATTGGGATCCAACCCATGATTCTCCAAACTTCAAACAGAATCAAGAAAGAAATGTTAGAAAGCAATCCTAGAAAATGTGAAGGCTAGAACAAGTAGAAATGGATGGAAAAGTAAGGAAAAAGAGAAAAGTATTTTAGGGAAGGGTACCGTTGGCTTGGCAAGTTTATGGGTTTCGGAACAGCAACTTTTCCCAATACTGTCATGCCACCCCGTCTTGCAGAAGCCCATCTAAGAAAGAATTAAATGAAAATAAGACGATGCATAGAACAATAAAATCAGCTTTCTAGATACCAAAACGGATCATTTTCCCTGAGCAAATAAATAAACCAATAAGTCTCACGTTGCAAGACCATCACATTTTCAACACAGGGCAAAAATAATTTCCATGTAATTTAATTTAACCAAGAGTTAAATCCTTGTCAAGGAGGATTAAGCCACGGCCTCTCTTTTCTAGGTAACCTCTCTAACTAGATGGTCAAGGTACCAAAAAGAGTTGCTTCTACAAAATGCCTTTGCCATGAAGATTCTGAAGTTAAGATGGTGTGTGCATCTCAGCCTTCTCATGCTGAGAAAATAAGATCTACCAGGGAAACTTTTTTTAAACACAAACTAATGTTTGAGCATTTCATTAGACTTAACCTCATTAGCACAATCACAGTGGACGAAGAAAATGTCATAATTATCAACAATTGGTTCAGTTTTTCCAAGAAAAAACAGGTATATCAAGATATAGAAATTAAAAGCTACGGCTTTCTAAGATTATCTGATATCCATCTTATGTTAGCTTTGTAGCTTGTCAACAGTAATACTAACAAAATATGAGGGAAACCGTGCAACTCCTACCTGACAGATGCAACAACATTGTACTAAATAATTCTTCTGATAAATAATAGGTTTAACTTTACTTTCCAAATGGTGCCAAATGAAAGATTCAACAAGCTTCAATATTCTACTACTAGTCTGATTGCAAATTGATTGAACATAGAAAGGGAATTCATTTACTCTTTTCCTTGTCAACCCCAATCCTGTAGTTCGAAAAGGAGGTGATAGTAAGACAGTCATTACAAACTTCTTTCATGCAACCAATTTTAGATGTTCTACTACCCTTGATGGGTGTATAGCTTGCAGTAGCATGATATTATTTTCAGGATAAACCCAGAGGTCAAATAGCATTCCTTTGTAACTGAAAAGTTAATCAATTTTGGCCTAAGTCCAAAAATAAATGCCGCTAGTTTCTTTCTTGAGGTTCAATATTTATATCTCATTCTCCAGTAATGTACTGCTTCGCAATCAAGAATGTTTCTTTACAACACAATATTAAAATGACAACCAGAAAAAACATCACATGTTCCAACTACTTCAAACAAAATGAATCACTTTTGACAGGAATGTTGTAGAAAATAATCACATGGGAGATAGTTAGAATCAACAAATAAGAAACACATCCTACATTTCAACAGATCAACCATGCAAGAGTGGCATGCCTTCCACTTGGCCACTGAATAGACATGGACAATCAACCTAAAATTTCATCCTCTTGAAAGTTATGCACTTTTCAAGTTAAGCGAACTAACCTCCACTAATATTTTATGCTATAAATAGTAAATACATAGTAAGAAGTCTCAGTTGTCAGTAATGAGCTCCTCATCAGCACAGAATATTCTACTAAGTTATAACCATTCACGATTCAATAACATATCAAAGGGAGTCTCTATAATAAAGATTATCAAGTACCTTCGCTCTCCAGCCAACATACTAGAATTCATTGTATAATTGAGGTGCCAATGTCATCCAAGTAACTTGTGCAAGCCTAAAACGTATGACAAGACAAACAATGTCAGGGGGGAAATCTACCTCCAACATGAGAAAAGAAAATTGCAAACTTAAAAAGTCCAAAGCACATAGTTAATGAGAGCATAAGTATTGATCAACGAAAAACAAAGGATATAGAAGGGCGAAGTATAACAAGCAACCAGCAATGAGCATGGCAGACCTTTCTCAAACATCATTCCTACAATTATGTTAACCAACGTGGGACAAAAAAACTAATTAGCACATTATATCTCTCAACTCTTGTACACTATTCACAGTTTATATATAGCCACAAGCACAACACAACATGGTGATTGTTTGCTCCTGACAAATTCAACAACATCATGCTGATTGTCAAGTTTTTTTTTTTTTTACAAGAAATGAATATATCATGCCGAATCATCAAGTTAATGCTGAATACCATGTCCAATTATCAGACTCATTTTGGCTAATCCATAACCTACAAACCCTAGGATTGTTAGTCATTCTGAAAACTATAATTTAAAAAAAAAAATTAATAAAAAAAATTTAATAAATGGTGTGCATTAAGAAATACACCACCGACTGAGACAGGGTCCAACAGTAGGCAATTAAGTTTTGCTAGAATCTATGATATACAGACAACCTCTTGAGAAAATGATCCACAATAGGGTACCAATGCACTCAGACACATTATAACCTTGCCTATTCAAACTTAGAAAATGGAACACTACCCAATACATAACATGTGAGAGCTCTAGGAAACAAAAATTCAAAGGGCCAACAGAATATAGGTGGGGGTAACTCTTACGCGAACTTTGTGGCAAGATCATACTGTAAATGTTTTTGCACAATTGGAAAGTGAAAAACAAATTCCGTACATGAATTTCAAATGACTAGCCCATGGACAAATAATTTAGGCTCGAAAATCCAATGTAGAGTACATTGAAGGAAGAAATATGATGAATCTGCCACAAACTTCTAGTGTCAAAAACGGAAAAACCTCAAGCAATTGAAGCCTTCAACTAATTATCACCGAGTCCTATTCAAGTGCCAACACCACACATACTTTGGACTTCTCATTATCCTTTATAAAAGAAAAATATTAAAATAATAAGAACAACAACAAAAGTATAACAATAATGATGGATGTAATCCCTCTGTGACCAACCCCATGCATGTAGCTAAAGTCAATGTACAAGCACACTTATAGACCTACAACACAGACAGATATTTTAGTAGTCGAATAGAATAACAATTTCATCTGTTCAAAAACATTTTGTGAAGGCCATTATGAGCATAGACAAGAGAAAGCATGCAGTAGCAGCAGTACCACGACCCCACAACTGCTAAATGGTAAACATCAAAGGTTACAGTAAAACACATAGACAACTCATTAGCCTTCTTCATGTATACAGGACATGGACGTTTGATAGGTTTTGAGACCTTCCCCCACCCCCCGGGAAATTTTCATTTTTTTTATCTGATTGGCAGTGAAAGACAGCAAAGAGGATGGAAAGGAATAATCAGTCACTCCTAATAATGGGAATGATTCTCCAATGCATCAGAATTTGGAGGAGTTTGAAAGTTCCTCCCTCTTTGCTATAACAAGTGAATTGAAGATTCAGACTCGCTTAATTGATGGTTTAGGCCACAACACCTCCCCTTACTAGCTAAAATAATGCCATAAGAAATGGAAATCCACCCATGATTCAAAGTTCAATAGGAAGCGCCCCTGTGTAGAGTTAAACTGATCTTAGCTACCTCAAGAGTACTCTGGGCTGACATCAAAATCCTACAATCATTTTACGAAGATTAACTATTATTTTTACGCACGTAAAAATTGCTTCTTTCACATGCCAGTGAATCAACTGTATGCTCTTTCTGATAATCCAAATTCAACGTCAAATAATACCAAAACTTGAGAAGATTCTTGCATGTACCAACCCACTCCCCCCAAACGCCAAGCAGTATCCGGAAGGACACAAAAATAAATGCACTGGCAGTATACAGCCAGCACAATTTGTAATTCTCGATACCCCTACCTATTCACGCAAACTATTTAAAATCTCTGATACCTCATATCGTAACCCTAAATCGAATATATATTTGCAGTTTTCATTTAAAATCCGATCGTCACACTTACTCCAACAAATAGATGTTACGTAACTCGTAATTCGTAGAGAGATATAAGGAGCGAACCGGTAGAGGAAGCGAAGAGAATTGGATCTGCGCGAAGTATCGATCTGCGGAAGTTACAAAATTGAACAAATGCAAATATATTTAGAAGTATATATATGTGGGTGACAGAGATGGCGAGGAAGAGAGGTTGACAACGTCGTTCGATTGATCGTAGTGGCAGGAACGGTGGCGGTGGTGAGAGGGGATCGGAGGTGGAGGGAGAGAATATGGGGAGGAGAGAGAAAATTTGGGTGAAATATAAAACCTAAAACACTCCAGTGGCCAGCACTGCTCATTCACAAATTTAACTATGGTTGGGTTAGATTTTCTTCTCCTTTTCTCTTTTCTTCTTTTATTTTTTAAGCAAAACAATAAATTATTTTACTTTTTTTTTTAACTGTAATGCAATAAAGTCTATCGGACCAATTTACATAAGCAGGGAGCCCATTATAAGTGATGGGCGTATAAATTGGTGTCTACCGAAGGGCATATGATCAATTATGTTAAATCTATATGGTATATAGTTGATAGTGTTTTTCTTCTCTCTCGTTTTTTCTTTTTATTTCCTTTTATTATTTTTAAGATAACACCCTTATTTTTTTTT
>JAUEKW010000050.1:85068-104173 GCA_032274785.1 Ajuga reptans
AAATCCAAAATAAATATAACAATATCTTCACCAACGTTTAAAAATTGCATTGATTCCATAAATATGAAAGGGAAAATAAAAGAGAATTTATTTACAGGATTTTTTTTTTATTTGCTTAAAAAACTCCCCAACTTTCCCAATAAGATATTTAAGGAAAAAATGCCAAAAAAATAGAAAACCTTTCCAACAAGAATAAATAAGGAACAAATCTACTTATATTTATGGCATAGGAAGAAATCAAGAAAATCGGAAAAGCGCTCCCAGTATCGTGATTTGATTTGTCGATTGCTATAAATTAATTTCACTCGGAACTTCCAGAATTCTCACACTCGCACACATACACGAACTCCGCGGCATCGGTCCCTTGCCCCAATTCCTGCGGTGGTTTTCACGAGTCTCCGCCGCCGTACGACTGTAACTATTTCTCTCTCTCTCACAGTTCGCACACAATTATGGCCTGAATTTACTTCTGTGCATCAACATAAGCTTCGTTACGTTTTGGCAAATTTATCTGTATGCGTTTTTCGAACACACTTTCGCCGACGAAAATTTAATGGTTTTTTATCAGATCGGTCGTTTTACTATCTATATATAATGATAGATTTATAGTTGTTGCGGTAACCTGCATGATTGATTACAACAGATTTAAGCAAAGTTCCAGTGAGTTATTGATTATCTACTTTAACTGACGATTTCGAGAATTGGTTTCTAATGTACTGATTAGTGTTCTGTTGTTCAGTTTCCATGAGTTAGCCGAGAAAGTATTTGCTATGCGGTGTTAAATTCTATTAATTTTCCGGAGGTTGGGAAATTTGCCTGAACAGGAGGCAAACCACGAATGTGGACAAATATCTTCAAAATCGTAAGTTATTTGATATGCAATAATAATTTGTCTAGGTGTTATCCTCATGTAACCTGGCTTCAGTTGTGCAAACATCTTATTGTTGTCCTTTACTTAAATTTGAACGGCACTCCATATTGATGTGATTTTTGTAGATTTATTATTTGCCATGATAAATTGTAAGTTTGGCTCCGTTGCTGCATATCAGCTCTGAGCACTTTGGTGGTACCTGATCTCATGAAACACATAGTCAATCCATGGACGATAGGGATTATCATCCTCCAAACATCTGGGAGGCTGAGATCACTTATGGCTTGCACCCCTGTTCAAAAATACCACTCATCTGTAGGCATATTTTATAACTACATCTTCAATTTTAATTTTAAGATGTAAGGCACTGCTCGAATCATTTAGTCTACTAGAACTTCTCCGTGGGGATAAAACATTCATCTAAGATATGATTCGAGATTCAGAATAGTGATCCAACTTTCTTTACTTTGAAATTTGCATAGATCTGGTTATAAAGGGACGGAAGTAATGAAAATTTTAAGGACCACTTGTACACCTTCCATAATTTAATAGGTACATGAATTATGCACACATTTGTTGCTTTCTGTTATTGCTTTTGGTCCAACACATGGGAAAGATATCTCGGTCCTCAGTTCTCATAGAATTCTCCAACCCCGCAGTCCGTCAATTTCACAGGATTAGCTTATTATGTTTTCTGTTCCCAATGCTTCATTGATGTCTATAGCTGTACAACAGAGACAAACATTATTGCATGACTTTTTTAACATGCCGATGTGCTTAAAGCTTGTGAAAATGCACGTGGTCCCTAATATTCAGTTCCGACCGCCGGTAACTAAGCTATCAACCTACCTGATGTGGCTGGTTCCAATATTTGGGGACTTCGTTTCTGATATAGGCATGTCGCATACATCAATAATTTTTTCTACTAAAGAATCATAAAATATTTCCCTTGTCCATCAATGTTGTATTTGATGAACTTTCTCTTGTTTTGTGATATATATATATATATATAATTTTTTTTCTCCAAGATGGAGAATCTTTGGTATTGACATTTTATTTCATATTCTCACCAGTTGCCATATGTACATAATCCCTTTCAACCTTTTGCAGGGCGGTTTGCATCAGATATCATGGTTTCAGTTTCTTCCCAATGAATTTGATTTCAACACACTGCCTGATAAAAGGTGTGATCGTGATCCATTTGTTTCCAGGATTGTTGCGTTAATTGAGAGGGATTACTAAGAAAGTTTTTTCGACTGTATAAATCACTTGATTATATTGACCTAGTTGGGGCTCATGACGTAGTTGTTTTAACATACCGGGATATCATAATAGCTTTTGTTCATATTGGATATATGTTTTATGAGATTAGGTACTGTAATAAGTTTAGTGCATATTGAGTATATGTTCTATATCTGCTTAGTTAAGACCCTTGGTAGCTTATGTGTTCCATATTCGATTCTTGTTGATCATATGATTATCTATACCTGTACAGTAAATCCGTTAATGCGCTTTAGTATGTGCTATCTAATCCTATTTGTGCTTGAAATCTGCAAAGTGCAAAAGTGGATAAAAGAGATGCTGCAACGTCAGCAGTGCTTTCAGCACATCTGCAGCTGCAGAAGGAAGGGTTTCTCAGCGCCTGGACAAATTCTTTTGTTGGACCATGGGACCCTTCACAGGGCTTGCACAATCCTGGTAAAGATTATGAGTTTAGTTAATGAAATAATAACTATGTGTTTCTTACTGTCCCTACTTGTCTTATTGCATAGATGAAAAGATCAAGCTTTGGCTTTTCCTCCCGGGTCACTATTCATCTGTCGTTGAGAAGGCACATCATGCGGTTGCTAGATTGAGAGGTATACAGGAAGCTACTATTTTCAACTTGTTCCTACTGTCAAATATGTAATTTGCCCCTTGGTTCATGTATATAGATTTGATTGCTATTTTGAGTTCTGTGATTCCATGTCAGTTCTCGCATCTGGACTTTGGGTGGCTCCCGGTGATTCAGAAGAAGTTGCCGCTGCCATATCGCAGGCTTTAAGAAATTGTATAGAAAGGTTATGCCATGTATTATTGTGATTGGTTGACACATAAAATCATCAACTAACAATGCTTTTATTTCTCCTGTCAGAGCTCTTAGAGGCCTTTCATATGTACGATTTGGAGATGCATTTTCAAGATATCATCCATTTACACAAAATGAAGAATTATTTAGGTCAGTTGTTGAGAATCATGTTGATTTTGGTTTTTTGTCCAAATTTCAGGAATTTTATTTGAGTATAACAAGATCTTAACTGTAATAAAAAAATTATGTAGTGAGTTTCGAGGTCTCTGCTCTCATATTTAATACTCTTCGCTATGATATCTTTAATGCTATTTGCATTTCAGGGAAGATGAACAAACTTCACAATATTGTGAATTGTCTTTTCCATAAGTAATTTTTTTCCTGTCCTAGAACAAACTTGTTTAAATCAATGCTATTAGTTCAATTATTATGAGTTTGTCCATTTAGGTAGAAGCCCTTATGAAAGAGATTGAGTGATGTGTCACCAATTACTGAACAAAGTTCACTTCAATGAAGTAGTATGGGCCGAAATTGCAACATTTGATATATATTTTATGGTCTTAGGTTTTGTCTTTTAGTTGGTATTAAGCAATGTTATCTGTTTGGCTTGTTAAAATGTCTGCCTCAACTGATGGTCGAGAAATTAAATACTGTTCAAAGCTGTGAGTTTATCTTTGGCTATTCTTGAAATCTATTGTGTAGATGGAAAATACTGCCTGATTGAAAAACACTAAGCTGCTGCCTGCTGATAAAGATCAACTTTTGCATTGCTATTGCTTGTTTAATTCTACTAATTTCTATTAAGATTTTCCTTCACAATTTTAAGTAACTGTTTGTGAATTTTAGGGAATGAGAATCTGAAGTAATAAAACTAACGGAACTGCAGGAAATATGTTAATAAAGGCTCCATCTCCGTAACTAGTCTTAGGTTTCATAAGTGTTGTTAAAAATTAAATGTGACATGAATGAAAGAGTATATCAGGCCGCTAGATAAAATTTAGTTTGGATTGAGGAATTTATGCTTCATTGATATTGACTTTGCGGCTCTATTCCCTTTCCGGTACCAAGATTAAGGGTAAGACACTGAAATTTGTACCTTTTGAATTTCTTGTTTCCATTTTTGTCGAGTCTTCCCTTCCTCTTGGTAAGACATTCTTACTTTGGCCTTGATCTGGCTCTGAAAAGTTGTGACATATTTCTGATCTAAAACTTCACTTCTCAAGAAGTCGTATTGGTCTTTGCAGGAGAGGTCAACCTGTGGCTGAGTTTATCTTTGCTGCAACGGAAGAAACAATATTCGTTCATGTTATTATATCTGCTAAGTTAGTCTCTCTTTCAGACCCTCGGACTTATTTTTCTAAAATTATTATTATTATCACTACTACTATTATTATTATTTTGATTTTTAATATTCAACCTATGTACTTCTTAAACAACTCCGGAACCCTGTTGTAGTGATTAAATGGTGTGGCATCTAGTCAACCCCAATTAGTTTGTACTAACTCTTTGAAACATAATATTTTTGCTCAATTCTAGGCATGTCCGAGGGATTTCAACCAATGACGTTGAACCATTCCTCAACAGTTCTAGTCGGCGTTCCAATGACCGAATTTCAGGTCTTGTTTAATATCTGTACTTGTAATGTAGTACTTTATATATTGCATGTTGTTGTGTTTATATTGTATACTTATAAGCTCAATGGTGCTGTATTGTTGTAGTTCGACTCTCTCTCTTTTTATTAGGCTCCTGCGCTCATTTTGTCATTATTAGACTAAAAGATTGCATTTGAGTTTCTAGTTCATGCTTTAATGGAGCCAGATCATACACAATATTAAATTACTTTGCATAGCGCAGATATTACTTTGAGTTGAATCAACAAGGCAATCTGATTCTCCATATTACATGTTCAATGTGGCTCATAAAAGTTGATTCTTATTTCTGTGCATTTTCAATCACGATACTAGCAAGCAGAAAGTGATCACTTAACCCCTCACATAAGCATTGATGTATTGCAGTTATTGTCTCCCCTCATGGAATGCGCGGGAAGCTTACGGGATATTGTCCGGGTGATCTTGTGAAGCAAGTGTATCTGAGGTTGGTCCTACATGCATTACGCAACAGCATTGCTTTTGTTTTTTTGAAGCTTCTTTGGTCTTTTTCCTGTTCGTTGACATTTTAGTTGCTTATTCCCCAAAATTTGAATTTCTCTTGGGAAGTTGTATTTATGTCTCTTTATTAGTTTACAAATATGAAGTTGGTATTTTGTTTCTCTTTGCATGTATTTGGACAGCTGTGCGAAGTTTAGAGGTTCAAATGGAGTTGTAGGTCTTCCATACCACCATGGGTCTGGACCACCTGCTCAACTAAGGGGGCAAAATTGCTACATTGAAGTGACCCTTGGTTGCCATGACAAGATGGTCCGGGAAAATGGGAACTTGCATAGTAACTTTTCTCAGACTAATGCTATCGAGTCCCCAGCTACTGGGTTATGCTCTCAGAGGCGGCCTTCGGATCAGCTTCCAGTTTGTGAAAAGATGTTTGTTTATCCGACGGAGGCTGTCCTTGTTCCGGTTATGCAGTCATCTTTTGCCAGATCGTCTCTGAAGAGGTATTGCCAGTTCTGATGAAGTGTGCAAAATTCTGGATGCATAGTCTTGTCATTGGGTGGCATATTGTGGTCATGCTGATGCAGCATCTAGGTTGATTTATCTGGCACATTAGTATTGTGGTGGTAATTACCTTAATTATTCGGAAAAATTGGAATGTCATAAAGATAAGTTTCATTGGGGATGTGGGAGAGAGAGTGAGGGACCGAACCCTAGAGAGGTCTAGCCCTCCCAGTGTCAGAGGTGGTAGGGTTGGGGGGGGGGGTTAGTGAAAGGAGAATTAATTGAAAGATGAAAATCTTACTTTCGGACTGGATTTCTGGTTGATTTGATGTTTTTGGGCCTTTTTACTAATTGCATGACATCTGCTGTTTGGGATACTGGATTTGATAGGGGCTATGTTATGCCCCCATTTACTTTGCCCTCCTTATACTTCTCATTTGGCAGATTCATGTTTAGCCCAGCTGTTTTAGTATTCTTTTCATTCAGCTCCCAAAACATCTACCCAAATCATGAATTAGTTTGTGATGTTTTAGCCATTAGAGAAACATAACCTTTTACTGATTTAATGCACTAAACGCTTATGGCTTGATTGGTTGCCATGGATCAACAATGTGACCACTTGTCTGGATTTTAATATACAGAATACGTAAACCTCAAAATAGCTACAATTATTCATGCATCAACCACATGTTATACTTTTGAATAGTTGTTAACATTTTTCTGAGATGTTGTCTGCCCATATATGTGGAAGTAAATTGGTTAGGGTTACTTAATTATTTCGTGTCCTAATTGATGCTTGTGTGCACAGTCAACTAACACATTTAATTTTTTCGTATCCTAATTGATGCTTGTGTGCACAGTCAACTAACACATCTATATACTCCAGATTCTGGCTACAAAATTGGGTTGGTCCGTCATTGTCCGGGTCGTCGCATTTTATGCATTGGTTAGGCCATTATTTCTTCATCATTGTTATCCATTTCTTATTCTTCTGTTTTAGGTCCGTCCCTGAATTTGTGCTTTCACTTAGTTTTGGTTTTGACAGTGATGACAAGGTTGATTTAAGGGGTGGATCTTTGCTTGAAACAAGTGGAACTCGTAAGCAGGGCTATCGTAGCAGTAGTAACAGTAATAGTAGTAGCAACTGCAGCATAAGTAGTTCCTCCAGTGATAGTGATCACCGGACTCTGGGAGCTGGTGACCTTGAGGCAGATGCGGATTCTTTAATGTCCAGACAGTCTAGCTTATCTTCCTTGGGTCAAGTGCAGAATGATGGCCTTAAATTGGTGATTCTCTTACATAATTTTGAGGAACTGGAGAAGTCTTGGAATCATTATTTTCTTCTTTAATTTAATTATATTAATGAATATAGTTAGTTAACTTGGACACTTCTTTTTGTTGCTATGTGGTGCTTTATCATCTTCAATTGTGCACATAAGTTGCTTAATGCATTAAATAAGGAAAGATTTGTTCTTTTGGTTGACGAGCACCAGAAATTTATCATCTTTAGACAACTGGTGCCGGTATCAAATAGGATTTTCAAGATATTGGCCCTCCCTTTGGAGAAAAAGTTTATTTCATCTATTGTTAGCTTTCATTTCCTTGTATAGTTTGGTCCAACATAGATTCCGCCTCAATCCAAAATGAATGTCTATGATTGAATTTGCTCAGAGTTTTAGTTGAGATTTAAACAAAGTTGAGTATTTTTGGTACTAGAAGATTTCAAATCTCTATAGTAGTGCATGAGGGTTACTGGTATCTCAATACTATTTTTTAGGAGTCTTTTTTTGGAAAGAATAAAGTCATTGTAGGATGTGAGAAATCATTTGCAGACATCTTAAAATTGAAATAAAAGCTATCAGTTTTCGAGAGACTACAGGGTATAATGTGTTACTGGCATGTTTCCAAATTTAGTAGCAAACTGTGGTGCAGAAAAATGAAAATTGTGGCAATGCATTCTTCACTTTCTTCGTTTTATTTTTTGTTTGATGCTGACTTTTCCGAGTAGTGATGATTCACAATTTGTCTCCATACTGGACTTAAGTGGGCAAATTGGAAATTTCTTTGACGTCTACTGAGTATATGAACCTGTAAGCAAAAGTCTATTTGGATGTACATCATAGCATACAACAATTTCCAGCTGGTTTGCATAAGTCTTGCCATACCTGCAGTCCATTATTTTCTTTGTCATTGAACACTCTCCCTCTCTCTCTCTCTCTCTCATCCTCTTTTTCTTCTTTTGGAGTTAGAGATCTAGTTACTTTATGTGTCTTTTCACATTTAAGCAGGCCATTGTGTGTTGAGTAAAACAGTTAATTACCTTTTATTTGATTTATGAAATATTGAGTTACTTTATGTTTCCTGCTCAGGGGTCTAAAAGGCCACGAAATGGCACATCAGAGTCATTTGGTCCAGCAGGTATGGTTTTAAATCCTTCCGGGACTGATTATGGTACCATGGAAGTCAATATGTCCATTACCGGTGCTGCAAATGAACAATCTCAATGGGGATGGGATGACGACGATAGAGGCATGGGAATGGATATTCAAGCATTACTGTCAGAGTTTGGTGATTTTGGCGACTTCTTTGAGAATGATACTTTGCCTTTTGGGGAGGTAATTTATATCTTTTATTCTCTATTTGTGTAAATGGTCTTTCATTTATTCAGATTTACTCTCTAACTTTTCGAACTATAATTGTTTACTATAGTCGTGCTCACCCATGTTAAATATTAAAAAAAAAACCTCTACCTTTGTTAAATGCATTTATGCTCTGAAGGATAAAGAAAAAACAATTTCATACAACTGCTATAGTTCTATGGAAATTCTGATCGAAGAAATCTAAAACGACTTATTGTTTGCTGGAATTGGGGATCGTTTGAGCTTAGAAGGTGTATATGATACAGGAAGAGGTTACAAGCAATGCTCTGTTGGTCTTTCAAGAAACTGTTGACTAGGTGATGAAAAGGGTCAAATGACTTGGTGATCTCCTACACCTTCTATGTTCTTGCTTGTCATCGATGCCCAGCATTCTGTGTGGAAGATCCCCACTGCTACCGAGGGCCGTCTGAGCTTTTATGAGGAGAAATATTGGTGATTATATTTTTATGTGGATAAACTAGGGATATATAGCATCTTTTTAGGTCTCTTTTTTTGAAGTTCTAGAATAGTATAGAACTAATTAGATGTCGTAGCTCACAAAGAGAAACAATATAACTTCATTGTGGTTAGAGCAAATATAGATTCTTGACAGGAAAAAAAAGGAAGTCCAAATGGATGGAAGAAGGATGATATCTTTTTTATTGAGTCTCAATAGTTGCCTCTTCATTGAAGTACCAGAAGCCAGTTATAGAGCTTATGAAATTTAATTCTACATAGGGGTAGATGCTTTACAATCAATTGAGTGTAAAAGTAGATATCTCAACTAAAAAAAAAAAACTCCAAACGACGGGGGAGGAATGATATCTTGTTGATTGAGCAGGGAACATTTGGGCAACAAGAGCCATTTTTTAAACTATTATTATTGTTGTTGTTGCTATTGTTGTTAATTATTTCATTTCCTTTTCGAGAAGTACCAAGGGCCATTTTTGGTGTCTCATTCTTGCTTAGCCACTGTTGTCAACTTCCATATATCATCAAGCTTGTGTCATTGTCATCTTAAGTTTCTTCCGCTGAGGTGATAGGCTTACTTTACTGGTTGACAGTCCCCTATATTATGAATTTGTCGTGAAACGGATTTGCAAGCTCTGGGCATTCCATTATATTGTGTCACTAATCATTATTATTATTATTATTGTTTTTATTATTATTTATATATATATATGTATACATATTTATATTTTTTTTTGTGAGTATGTTGCCTGTCGATTCAAATTCATTTTCGCTTATTATCTCTTCTTTTTTCGTTTTATAATTAACAGTTTATTTTTTTATTTTTTATTTTTTTGGTGTGGTTGTTGCATGGTGAAGCCTCCAGGGAGTGCCGAGTCTCAAGCTCTAATGTTTCCTACAACTGATGGCGGAGAGCTGTGTAGCACCCCCAGCAACTCTATGATGGATGTGTCAGACCAGATGCTTTTGCCCACTGGTTTTTCAACCTTTGATAGCTTTAATCACCTACAGGCACCTTCGTCTGTGGATGATTTAGTAAGCAAAAATGAAGAAGGCACAAAAAGCTCTGTTCCTGGTCAAGTTATTTGCAGTCAACCATCTTTCAGTGGTGAGTTTGATCATGTTGTAAAGGCTGAAGCCCTGATGACATTTGCTCCAGAATATGGCGGTGTGGAAACCCCTAAGAGTGAGATCTCCTCTGTGATTTTCCGAAGTCCGTATATTCCAAAATCTTGCAAAGTGGATTCTGCATCAAGCTCGAATAATTATGTATATTCTGCAACACCTCCTTCTTCTCCTTGTTGTGATGGTTCGGATGAGAAGGCCATCTTGCCTGCAAGTATGAAAGCATGTGTAGAAAGGAAAGACTTTAGTTCTGTTTTAAAATCTAAGAAATATTACACCCATGTCGAAAGAGGAAAACAGCAAATAGGGGGAAACAACAATAGCGTTTCTAAAGGAGAGGTTGGAGTGGCACCATCACATTTTTCTGTTTTTAGTGAAACAGATATCAAGCCTGACACAGGTAAAATCCGTGAAGGTTCACTAAGGGAAGCTAATTTCCATCCATCTTCGAGTACTGTCCTTGCCACAGAAGTTGAGTGCCTTTTGTGCCAGGCTTCCATGTGTAGGCTAAGACACACACTGCTGTCTTCTAGCAACCTGTCACCTGCTGGTTTAAGTGGATTGTCTGGTAGTAGCACTCCTAATTTGGCGCATACTGATTCAAGCAGCATGGTGGACAATACTTCAAGCAAATCTGAGTTAAAAAAGAAAGAATTGATTCCTGTAAGAATTGCTGGCGATATAGACGGGGGAATACTAGACGGGCCTTTGAATGCACCTGTTGGTGTCTGGCGATCTGTTGGAATCTCTAAAGTTACTAAATCAAGTGCCGCAAGTATGGAGGCTTGTCCATCTATATCACATAATTCATTCATTGAAGAAAGCATGCTTTCTTATGGGCTGCGACAGCCACTCCAGGAACTTCTTGATGGCATTGCGTTACTTGTCCAGCAAGCTACTTCTTTTGTTGATGTAGCTCTGGATGCTGATTCTGGTGATGGTCCTTATGGTTGGCTTGCACTTCAAGAGCAGTCAAGGCGTGGATTTTCCTGTGGACCCTCTATGGTACATGCTGGCTGCGGAGGACTTCTGGCTTCTTCACATTCCCTGGATATTGCTGGGATGGAGCTTGTTGATCCACTCTCAGCCGATGTGAGATTCTGTTATTCTTGGTGTTCATGGCCCTTCCGTGCTGATCTTTGATATTGAAAAGTTAAATTTACTAGAAATAGAGGGTGTCCTTTTCTTGTCTGTGGCTGTTTTAGCTTTACCATTTATTTGGCGTCTCTTTCTACCTGGCGTGTGTAATGCCTGTTTGCATCTTGTCACGGTTGGGGGTATGGGGGTTGAGTCTTCCGACAATTTCTGTTTCCTGCATCATTTGCTTGTACTTAGCTTTGGTGCCAAGTAACTTTTCCCAATATTTTGAGGGTTCTTTTATCCCTTTTAGAAAGTATATCTTTTGGTAGTGGTCTTGTTTTGAGCACATAATACAATCTAAATAAAGAAGATTGTGACATATAATTGCAGGCACTATAGTTTCACTAGATGGCACATTATGTGGGTTAAGCAACTTTGTAATTACTGGGCTTGTTATGGTTCGTTGGGAGGATCAGTATTTTGTATCTTAGGCCCTAGATGGATCAAGTCATGCAATTGCTTTTCTTGTCTTCGTGCAATTTAGCATAATTATTATTAGAGTTGAACTTCTGTTAATTTGTTAGATGTCATTGAAGCTTCTGAGGCAATACAACTATTCTTATGAAAATATATTTTCATTTTCAGGTTCAGTCATCTTTAACAATTAGTTTGCTTCAGTCAGACATAAAAACAGCCCTAAAATCTGCATTTAGCAATGTAGATGGTCCTCTATCTGTAATCGATTGGTGTAGGGGCCGTAGCCTATCCAATGAATCAGCAATGACTTGCGATGGACTTTCTGCAGAGTCTATTGCAAGTGCAAGTGAAGGCCGCGATTCTTCTAGTACAATAACTCTATCAATTGGAGACCCCATGAGCCCATCTCTGACCTCTGCTGGTGGAGCATCTTGTGTCAGAGGTATGTTGTGCTTTTGGTGTGATATATATATATATATATATATATATATATATTTGGTATATATAAAAACATATACGTTTTTAATTCCTGGAACCTTACCTTACATGTTATATATTACTGCAATTGTCATTACAGCTGACGGAACTAGAGGCGAGGAGGTAGGTACTTCTCTGTCGGAGTTGGATAAGCAACAATGTTCACGGATTCGGCCCACACTCTCTGTAGTTCCACTTCCTTCAATACTTGTTGGGTATGTATTATTAGCTTGGACTTTTGTGACAATCTTGATGAATTCCATCTGCTTCTATTGATACTATCATATATCTTATATACATCTTATTTTAGGGAATAGGAAGATTTGTTTAGCATGCATTCTGAAAATGCTTCTGTACGAGTTTCAGGTTGATATAGAAGTATGTTTGGGTGTAAAGTCAGAACTGGCTTTGGGGAAAATACTATCATGATGCTAATATACGAGAGTTTGATCTTGTAGAAATTGGCAAGAAGTTAGAAAATTATTGATATGTTCAAGGACATCATCCTGTATGTGTTAGGATAACTTGGAGCTAATAATGGCCACGAATGTGTATAATTGGGTATGGAAGGGGATTCTAAATACTGAAGATAAGATCTAATTGCTGTTTCATATATTTGTTCCATATTGAGCTGTTAAAGAAAGATAAAGAGAAATAAATTGCATTTCTCATGTAGATTCACATGGTTCAGCCTTCACACCTTGAGTTAAATTTTACCACCTGACAAATGTGCATTTTCCCGGGAAATTTTGGTTAATTCGAGTGACAATGTAATTTATGCCTTACTGGAGGTTCGTGTGTTCCAAGTGGTCTAACCACTAGCAGTTAATAGAGGTATTTATTTTTTCAAGAGCACTAACTGATAGTAGGGAGTGTAGGACTGTCCTACCTGGTTAAATCGCTATGAAAACCTAGTCTAGGCATACAGAACACATGTTTAAGAATTTTGAGTGTATACTTTGATCTGTGGGCTCATTCAATTATGTTCAGGGGAACTTGTATTGTCCCAAATAGATTTCCCGGTTATCGGTCATTTCACTTCTCCTTGTGGTGTCTGTATCATTCTTCATTTTTTCTGGATACTTTTCCTGGAGTTCTGCAGTGTTGAGTTTGGTACTCAATTACCGGACAACCATGGCACCATAGAAAATTTAGGATGCCAGGAACACTGCTTCTCTAAAGCTGGAACATCGTGTCTTGCCATTTTAATATATTTCTTGGTTGTTGAAGTTCATTATATTATTAAATCTTTCAACCAAATTCATTCTTTGTTAGTTGCACAAATTAGGATGATTTTGCATTTTCTTCTGCTAAATGGTATTTGGATTGTTTAGAAGCCAAGTTGAGAATCATCTCTTTGTACTCCATATACTACCTGCTAGTAAAAAATTAGGTGATTAGTATTTCTTTTTGGGCCTCTAGTGGACTCTACTTGTTAGGGTACTCAGACATTATGGAGTAGAGACATATTTGTCTGGTATTACAATTTTATTGACTTGATTTGGTACCATAATCTGACATGTATTTTAGGGCTTTACAAAGTGAAGATGCTGTTACATATATCTCATGTCTATAGTGATAGAAGCTTCTTCAATACCATTTGCATCATTTGTAGTTGTGGACCACACCTAGTTTCTAGCTGTTGCTTGCCTTCAACTTGAACGTCTGTCTAATGCCTCTAGATCTGTAGCTTTTGAATACTGCTTCAATCTGTTTTTTCTTATGGTACAAGAATATGCAGTGAAGTTATTTTATGCAATAGGTACCAAGATGATTGGCTCAAAACCTCAGCTAGTTCCTTACAAGTCTGGGAAAAGGCTCCTCTTGAACCGTATGCAACAGCAAAACATGTAAGACCTTCTGAACTGTTAGCTTATTTCTTTATATGCTGTGTAGTCTCTTTCTTTTTTCTTACCTTTTCTCGTTCAATGTTATCAAAGCTTGGGAACTGTACTTTACATAGAACCTCTCGAAGGCTTAGAGAGGATCCTGAGGGAAATCTCTTCCCCGGGCAACCCATAATGTATCTTCCAAAATTTTAGTAATAAATCTCAAAGTTTCTTATCAAAAAACAAAAAAAAAAAAGCTTGGGAACTGTACTTTTTCGTTTTCAACTTTATTCTGACAAGTGGACTGATTTACATCTTTTCATGTTTCTATGCTAGATGAGCTACCATGTTGTCTGTCCAAATATAGATCCACTTACCACTGCTGCGACTGACTTCTTCCTGCAACTTGGAACTGGTTAGTGTCATTGAATCTATTTATATTGACCAAGTGTTTGGCTGTAATTTTTTCCATCATTGTATTAGTTGTTGTAGAAATCCATTCGGCCTTGAAATTAAATCTTCTTGGTGTAATATAACGATGATTTTTTTGGCTTCTTTTTTTGCCTCTTTGTTCTCTCAGTTTATGAAACCTGCAAGCTTGGAACACATGCACCCCAATGTCTGGGGAATGAGATGGAGATAGATTCTGGGAAAACATCACCTGGATTTGTTCTACTTGATTGTCCGCAATCAATGAAGATAGATACCCATAATGCATCTATGTTGGGGTCGATCAGTGATTATTTTCTTTGCCTATCTAATGGCTGGGATCTGACCAGCTATTTAAAAACTCTCTCTAAGGTTCTCAAAACCTTGAAACTTGGTTCACCTGTGACTATGAATACCAAGGATGGAAATGGGGGGCCATGCACTGTGAGTAGTGAATTTCATGCATTGTTTCTTTCGTAGCGTGATGTCTCTAACAGTTATGTCTGAAATCATCTAAGCACTCTATCTTAACACCAATAATGCGCAAATTTACTGTAAAATAACATAATCTGTATGCACTCTAATTTAGTTGTTTTGTTTCTTATATTATCTACATCAAGTTCTTTTATGAAATATTACCTACTGTTAACTGGGATGCATCTTATAGTAGAAAAATATGTAATTATATGAACTTTAGGACTGCCACCTTGTATTGTTTTTATGTTGTTTTCTTTTTCAGGATCTTGTATTCTTTAATGTACATAACACGTGGTCATCTTAACTTTTGGGCGTGCTAGTGCTCGTTCAATTGGAACTATGTTTTTGCTTCTTTCTATTGGATTTTCATGAAGTGCGTAGTCATTTCCATCGACTGGTTGTGTTGAATTTCATTCCTCGTTATGGACTCAGGTTGTCTATGTGGTGTGCCCGTTCCCTGAGCCTCTTGCAGTTTTGCAGACTGTGGTTGAATCTTCTATTGCTATTGGATCAGTCATTCGATCTTCAGACAAAGACAAGAGATCTATGATGCACAACCAAGTTGCAAAAGCCTTAAGTTATCCAGCTGCTGTAGATGAGTCCTTTACAAATGTTCTGACTCTTACAGGATTTAGCATGCCAAAGCTTGTATTGCAGATTGTGACAGTAGATGCCATTTTTAGGGTTACAAATCCTTCGCTAAATGAGCTCATCATTCTGAAGGAAATTGCATTCACTGTTTATAATAAAGCTCGACGAATTTCACGAGGAGCCTCAGGTGAGACCACACAATCATTATCTATGGCAGGAAGATCCTATTCAGTCTCGACGCAAATGACTTCTAATATGTGGAAGGATTGTGTTGGCTCTCGAATTGTAGGAACTCCTCTTCAAAGAGAGAGTGAGCTTGATGCTGGCTTGAGACCGGGTGCTTGGGACAACTCTTGGCAGACAGCAAGGAGTGGGGGACTTGGATCCGATCCCAACAGAATTGGAGATGCCTTTCCTCTGGATGAAATTCGTTGTTTATTTGAGCCACTTTTTATTCTTGCAGAACCTGGTTCCTCAGATCGTGGACTGTCACCCTTTTCGGGGAATTCAGCTGATTCATCAAAGCTATTATCAGATGATTGTGCGAGTACTAGCTTTGTGCAAAGTTCAGCTTCATCAGGCACTGGCGACAATGGGCCTGTTTCTCAGCATGATTCTCTGGATTCCGATGGTTTTGCATCTGTCCATCAAAAATCACTCCCAAGTCTGCATTGTTGTTATGGATGGACTGAGGACTGGCGTTGGATGGTGTGCATATGGACAGACTCAAGGGGGGAATTGCTTGACAGTTATGTTTACCCATTTGGAGGAGTCAGCAGTAGGCAAGACACAAAAGGTCTGCAGTCTCTTTTTATCCAGATATTGCAACAAGGATGCCAGATTCTTCAGGCTTGTTCTCCTGATGTCAGTATGGCTAAGCCCAGAGATCTTGTTATTTCACGAATTGGATGCTTCTTTGAGCTCGAGTGCCAGGGTATTGAACTAACTCTCATTCGTATCAACTTTTAATTGTTTCTTTATATTTAGCATTTTGGCGTAATAAAGAGGTGGTTGATAGCAGTATAATTTTACAGCTCTATGCAAATGTTAGATAATTTGAGGTTGAGTTTGGATTGAGGGATTTGAGGATGGATTTAAAATCCATAGTCGTATTCATTGGCGGTTCGTTGGATTGACATGGATTTGGAATTCTTCACTTTATTTTGAACTTTTTTAGGGATTTGGGTGGATTTGAAAATCACTCTAATTTTGGTGGATTTGAAGTCCACTGATTTCAAATTCTTGCGTTTCAAATCCTCAATCCAAACGAAACCTTAGAGAAGATTAATTGTGTTATGAAGGAATAGATAAATTTCCTTAAATCTGTAGTTTTCGCCCTAGATTCGGTCTTTCTGATAGTTATTGTTGCCAAGTTGTAACACATGCAACGTGATTATTCCCTGACGTATGTAATTGAGTTTTTTATTGAAGTGTTTAAGATTATGTCCTCCTATTTTATCATCTTAGCTGCTTAAGAATCTAAAACAGAGAAACTTGAGTGAGATGATTGTTTAGCCGCTAAATTTCTGTAAGAGTTACTTGCTTTCTTATACATCTTTCTGCAGAGTGGCAGAAAGCTTTATATTCAGCTGGGGGTTCCGAGGTTAAAAAGTGGTCTCTCCAGCTCAGGCGATCCCTCCCTGATGGATTACCAGCTAGCAGTAATGGAAATTCTTTACAGCAACAGGAGATGAGCTTAATGCAAGATAGAGCGCGGCCTTCTTCACCTAATCCATTGTATACCTCTCATTCTACTAAGGCTTCTTCATTCATCAAAGGTGGCATTGGACAACCTTCCTCCAGGAAGCAGCTAATGGGCGGGCATGCAGTGATGGATACCTCCAAGGGCTTACTTCAGTGGGTGCAGAGCATTAGCTTCGTTTCAGTCTCGATTGATCATTCCTTACAACTGGTATATCAAGCTGATTCTACATCTCCTGGTATGTATTTTTTCACTTTTGACAGTGTTTGCTATATTTGCATTAGGATGAGATTCATTACCTTTTTGTTGTTGCCAGCATTGTTTGGTTTTAACTGCACATGTGATGACATGTTCTTCTGGCTTGCTGAGTCTTAGATCATGTTATTATGTGGCTAGAGCAATTCTTTAAAAAAAAAAAAAAAAAAAAAAAAAATTGTTTTTGGGCTTAAATTTTGCCTGATTGTACTTAGTCCGTCACCCAAAGGTTATGGAGAATTAGATGTGTTGCCCGGCATACTATTTTCGTTTCATTGAACCCAAAGAGTGAAACGTTGGGTCACTTATTCAACTGGTGAAGTCAAATGTTCAGATGGGTGTGCAATAACCTTCCTGCTTTAGAATGAATTCTGCAGAAAATGGAATTGGCAAGTTTAGACAGAGAGTATATTAATATTATAACTTGAATATTTTATGACAACCGGATGCTTAGCATTTGTTCTCATCAGAAATGATTGTCTACTAGAAATTTTTGAGCAGGGAAATAATCAGATTGGTAAAACAGCTTAACATTTTTGTCAAAGTAGGCACGTCTTATATAGCAACAATCAGATTGGTAAAACAGCTTGACATTCTCTTGGCAGAAGAGGCACGTCTTATATAGCAACCTCCAATAAAGGATACGTTTCAGTGTAGAAATCTGAAAGTTGTGAAATTGGTAGACTCATCATGGTCTAAACATTTTTAAAGTTCTCTTCTTATAGTTGTTTGAACGGCGAATGTATTATAAATAACAATTTCTTTACTTATGTTATAATATAAAAGTGCATCACTAATCCAGGGGCAAGTCAAGGTAGCACTACATCAGGGCAGTCAAGCTACCTCGAAGGATACACACCCGTGAAGTCCCTGGGGTCCACCTCAGCTTCCTACATTCTGATCCCATCACCGAGCATGCGCTTTCTCCCTCCCGCCATTCTTCAGCTCCCCACATGCCTCACAGCCGATTCCCCTCCTCTCGCCCATCTTCTCCACAGCAAAGGTTCTGCAATTCCCTTGTCCACCGGTTTCGTGGTTTCGAAAGGTGTACCTTCTATGAGGAGAGATTCTAGAAGCCCTTCAAAAGAAGAATGGCCCTCAATTCTTTCTGTCAGTTTAGTTGACTATTATGGAGGTAACAACTTCAGCCAAGAGAAATTAGGGAAGAGCGTTAGCAAGCAGGGGGGGAGGGGCGTAAGCTCCGATCCCAAAGATTTTGAGGTGGAAACTCACGTAATTCTTGACTCGATAGCAGCAGAACTCCATGCTTTGTCATGGATGACTGTTAGTCCAGCGTACTTAGACAGGAGATCGGCCCTGCCTTTCCATTGTGATATGGTTTTAAGGCTTCGCAGGCTTCTTCATTTCGCTGATAAGGAACTCTCTCGCCTTCCGGAGAAGGCACAGGTGTAGGATGATTTTGCATACCAGGTGTTGTTCGTTTAAGCTTTTGTAATGTGCATAATATTGATTGTAGTTACCTGGATAGGTAAGTATGTCTGTGGTAGCAATGTTGAGGTTGATTATCAGGATAGGCTTGACGCTTAGGATAGTGTTGTAGATTGGGTAGTAGAGTCTACGGTTAATTGTGTAAATAATTGATGGATTAGTTACCTTTTTGCATGGGTTAGTTTAACAGGATTAGATAACACTTCACTGGTAATAGAAATTCATCTTTACTAGTTTTGTTAATTTTGTATTGTAAGACGTACTGTGACGCCAGATCACCCAAGTGGGTTAGTACCGACTCGGATAACATAGCTGGGGGGCTATTCATAATACTTTTGTTACAACTCGAGCACACTCAACCAGATTTTGGAAATTTATAGGTACCAATTTATATTGATAGAATTTCATCATCTCTTATTTCCCATACATCATAAAATTGTCTATATAGTGAGTGTTTACCCACCTCGTAGATTTCACATACTCTTTTATAGATAGGAAATCCATCTAGATAGATGAATGATTTTTTGCATGAGATTTGGTGGGGTTAAAAGAAGAT
>JAUEKW010000050.1:139221-151389 GCA_032274785.1 Ajuga reptans
TTGGGGATTGGAAATTACTTGTATAAATTCGATCTTTTAGTGTATGAATTTAGACGAGCACACTGCAGATAGCTGTGGATTTGTTATAGTTATGACAATACTTATATGACAGGGAATGTGGAATGGAAGTGAAATTAGTACTATGACTATGAAACGATTTAATGATAATATCAGTGTCCAGTCCTTATGCAACTAAAAGAGAAAGTGCAAATATCTTGATTCATTAACAAATCATCTTACCATGTTCAAATTATCATCGTCGTGTTATTTCTCACAACTCTGTATGTCAACAGAAACAGAAGGCACCATTTAAAGAAAATAAAATAAAATGCAAAACTAAATTATTAGTTAAGTATCAAAAACCTCCTTCCTCCCCGCTTTCACGCTTATTCTTATTGCCCGGCCGCCACTCGTCTCCACCCCCGAACCACCGCCCCATCGCCGTCCCCCGCCCCGGCCCCACCCCCCAATTCCTAAACACGCTCAAACAAACAGCCACCGTATTAGAGCAGCCTCTCGGCCGATTCAGTCCAGGTCCGTTTCTGTAGGACTAACTCAGTTCCACCGTTATTCCGCATAGAACTTTGGACGTCGTAATGGACGCTGCTATTCCACCGTTCGAGCCTCAAAGTTCCAGTTATGGAGAATCATGCTCTGCAACAAGTTCAGCAAAAAAGAAAAGAAAGCAAAGGAGCACGGATACTATTGAAGAAGTGCGAGAATATTCAAAATCAGCTCGTTTCGATCAATCGGATGGAGGAAGCTCGTCGTGGAATAATTTGCAGCTGGTTTTGTCATTACAAGACAAAAACACAGACCTTCAGAAGTAAGCTTTGTTATTTTATCTGTGCATATACTGATATAATTGATTTGCTTCGTCTAGGAGACGACCAAATGTAGTGGTTGCTCTCATGAATCCTGAGAAGATAGTTTAGAGCAAGGGGAAATATGGTTGCATTTACGAAAAGATAATTAAACGGAAGATAGAAAGAGAAGTATGATTTCTAGTGATGTGAAGCTTTTTCAGTTACAAGAATCCAGGCCAATGAGTAACTACAAATGAAAATGAAACTTCCAATTTGAGTTAAAAAGTTCGATTAGTAAAGTATCACAAAGGCATTATAGGCTTTAGGAATTCATGAACAATTTATTAAACAAATTCGTCATAGCAAGTTGATAAGTGTTTGTACTAGGGCTTTGATTTGTTTTATTTTAGACTTAAAAAGGAGAGCTAGTTGATACCGTGGTTGTTGATATTCTACTCATGGAGAGGTGGTTGTTGATAATTTTACATACACCTGAAAAGATACATGGTTATGTTTGCTTATCCTGAAATTTAATATTGTTTCTTGCATGTTTCTGTTTGGAATTTGTAATATGTTGGAGTTCTAGATCATTGATTGAAAGAGAGGGGTGTAATGCAGGAAGGTTCATTTGGCATATGATTATGTGAAATCAAGCAGCAGAGAAGACACAGACGATATTAGTTGGCGGCAGCAGGTATTAGATACTTCGAGGACAATAATTTTCCTGAACAACTGGATTCAATCAGTTCTCTTTTCTTCCGAAAAGAAAATGAGGCTTGAAGAAGAAAAGCCTCAGTCTGAAACTTCTGGGTCATTTTTGGATCTTAGATGCTGGAAAATTTTCCAGTTCTGCCTGGAGGAGTCAAAAAAGCTTCACGTGTCTTTGACATGTTCGAGGGACTTTCTACGGGTGATCCATTCTATTGTAACAGATGCATCATCGTTTGTAAACATGTCCATATCTTGTGTGGGAAACCTTTCAAGTGAGCGACTGCAATTTTATGATGTTGTGCTTGATTGTATTAGAATGGTATTCTCGGCCCACAGTGGAGTTGCAAATGAAAATTTAGAGTTGTGGATTTTGCTCATGGATAAAGTGCTTGAACTCGCCTTGAAAACTGTTACCGGCCAGCTTGATAGCAGCAAGCTAGGGAACTTCATGTTGCAGTTGTCCTGTTATTTGTTTGAGCCATTTGCTATGTTTTTGAGAGTCCATCCCACACGTAAAAGGGGTCTCCATAAGTTCATTGATAAGCTTCTTGAACCTCTGCTGCACTTGTTACATGTGCTACATTCTAATTCTTGTGGCAGTAATAATGAATGGATAACAAATTTGCCTAAGTTGGTTGAAGAGGTTTTAACTCAGGGGCTGTTCCACCCAACACACATTGACGGCTTTCTTGGCTTACAGAGTACTGCTAGATATAAAGCATCTTCTGATGCAACAGTGAAGGAAGAAAAGTTGGTGAACAAAAGTTATCACAGACATTTATTTGATAAAGTGGAGAAGATGATAACTAAGACGAATGAATCGGCATTAACTGGTCTGGGAGAGCTGCTTCACTTGTTTGTTGGTTGTGTTACCAAGCATAAAGGAGCTTTAGTCACTGGAGGAGATCCTGGGCGATCTGAGTCCAGCTCTACTTGGCAGACTCCTATTAACCCCAACCAGAGCGGGGCAACGACTTCAAAAATGAACCCTATGTACCAAAGCATGAATGCAGAACTCCGGAAATCTATTTTTGATTTTTGTGTACAGCTTCTGGAATATCTATTAGCAGATCTCAGTAAATATCTGCAACCAGAAGGGGAAGCAGTATCTGAATTATATAATATAACTAGCGCTTTGAAATCCATTAATAACTTACTAGCTAGCATCATTTCTGATAAGCTATACTTAAGAACAGAGGATACCTCTGAAGGGGCTTCCAGAAATTTTCTGAGGTCTATCTATGATATGCTTATGTCATTATCTGCTAAATTTGAAACATCATTTTATGGCTCAGATGAAAAATCAAACAGAGAAATCTTGGTCTCTGCCAGGACAGAGATTATTGTTGCTGTACATCATCTGTTTAATATTGAGTATGAGGTTGTTGGAGATGATCTGGAGAGCTTATGGGGCATGGTTATCTCCTCTGCAGCCTGCTGCTATAATTCAATGGTTGTGCTGGGTCGTTCTTTGCTGTCCTCAGCGATACTGAGTCTGAGCTGCAGGCTAATTGATCTATATAGTGAACTTCGGCAGGTTAGAGAGCATCCATGAATTTGAATTTATCTGTTGTTTTGCATTTATATATATAGCTTTATTCACGAATCTGGGTGTCGCCGTTTTCTCTAATAAGTGAACATAGGATTTTCATCTTTCTCAAACGAAAAGTGTACTTTTTTTGAAAGCCAATGTTTGTAAAAAAATTCATATTACCTCACACCAGGAGATATTACCTGCATCTGATTTATATTTTCTCTCCAATCATGTAGTTGTCTTTTAGAAGATCGAAGTGCTGTATGTGTAAATAATATTATCAGTCATGAACAGAGTTTCCTGTATGGGAAATAAAGACTCAGGCATTGCACTCTCTCTTTAGAACATCTAATATCTTTCCAGTTCAGTTGCGACACTGATGCATTTTACCATTTTTCTCTTTGATGCTGATAGAAAATCTGTCATACATTATTTTGATTTGCGTTTCTTAAATCTGATACATTGCACTGCCTCTGTTGAAATTGTTTTTTGTATTTAGTTGAATCTTTCAGGTTTACAAACTTAAATATTGAACTAGTGTAGGTGGATGCTTCTGTATTTGCACTTTGTAGAGCAGTGAGGCAGTCTTCGTTAAATATGAGAGACAGTGAAGCATATTCTCCATCCAGCTTTTGTTCATCATATTCACATTCATCGAGCATTTTGTTCCGCTCTTCAGAATTTAGGCTCTCTCTCAGCAATGCTATTAAGGCCATACCTGAAGGGCAAGCATCTGCATCCCTTCGGCAGTTGTCTTCAGATATTAAGGAATCGCTGGAGTGGGTGAAATTTGGGCATCAGTTGCGCGCAGAACTCCTGGGGAAGATGTTGTCTGAAGTGTATTCAATCATTCTAGACTCTGTAACAGTAACTTCTGGTAATAGTTATCTAGTTGGTGTTTCTTTGACGAATCTGATAGAAATTTTACACCCTAGTTTGATTGGGCTGGTTTCCAAACAGCCCGATAGCAGCAAAGATTTTTCTGTTTTGGTAGATGGAAGAACTTTGAGCAAGAGGACTGGATCTAACAATCTGACAATGTGCTGGATCTTGATGCTTTTGTTCCGTTTGGTATTATGCTGCAGATGCTTATTTCGGCAAGCAATCAGCCTAATGCCTCCTGATGCATCAAAAAAGATGTCTGGAGTAATGGGTGATTCATTAACTGTTCAATCGGGAAGGGATTGGTTGGAGATGACTGGTTCTCCAGACAAAGGATTTTTTTCCTGGATTCTACCTTCAGGGACTCTTCTCACTGTTATACATTCTGTTTCAGATATTTGTATCAAGGATTCTGTTGTGCTTTGCGCACCCCTGGTGTATGTATTAAATGCAATGGCTCTTCAGAGACTTGCTGATTTAAATAGGCTGATAAAGTCTTCTGAGTACATGCTTCAGTGGACTCAGTCATTGGGTCAGAATAAGTTGAAAGATGATACTGATTCATCTTATGATAAGAGAATTAGGAAATGGTCAAAGTCTGTAGCGAAAATGAGAAAAGAAGCTGCAGGTCTCACAGAGTCTATGATCGGATCAATTTCATCTATTGCCACGGACCAGAAATCCTCTTCCTTAGTTGATGGCGAAATCGAAAATTTGCTCATCCATGGCCTACATAATAACGGTGTATTAAATTTTGCTTTAGGCTCCCTGGATGAGAAGTCTTTGCCATCTATATTGTGGCGGATCATGTGCAAAAATGTTGATATTTGGTCCTCTCATGCTACCAAGAAGCATGCGAAGAATTTTCTCACACTCATAATCGACGCATCCCTTTCCTCTGTGAACAACAATGATGGTCACTTTAATGAGCAAATAATGAGCAAGACTGGGCACCTAAATAAAGTAACTACACAACATATAGCGCTGGAGTTTCTGAGCAACACCATATCTTATGAACAAAGAGTAAGATAATATTATTTTCCTACGTATTGGAACAATTACTCTCTATTGTCCGTGTTATTTATTTTCTTCTCATACATATGGTCTCAATCTGAATATTAAGGGACAATAGGTACAGCTTTATAGAGAAAATAATCTTTTCAGATCGATTATTTGACAAATTTCATATTATTTGTGAACAGATACGACCCAAATCTTTTTACAGTTTGTAGTGATTCTGTAACATGCAATAATCGATTATAACCTAAAATAATGAAAGAGAAATATCTGTTGGAATGTATAATTGCAACCGAGGTCACCAAAGTTAAAAGAGTCAAGGTCCATGCTAAATATAAAGAATTGAGGAGTTACAGTAATATTTGTGTTGATGCAATTGCATCATATGTTTGCCATTGAAAATTAAGTAACAACTAATTCCAATAGCAAAATTTTGCATTTTCCATTGTTCTACAGAACTTTAGGGCATTTGAGGAGATCGCTCAAGATTGTGAATGACTGTGTAAATGTTCCAGCTGAATTTTATTTGATTTTATTTTTTTATTTTGTTTAAGAGGAATGGTTAAATGCTTCTTATTGTTCTTTGTTTTTAAAGTTATTATTTGTTAGGATACTTAAGATAAGGTTGATTGATTACCTGGTCTGGACTGGTCAGATGGAGCTGGAAGTGAGAAGTTAACTCAGAACTTAACTGTCCAATATTTTGAAATTCAAGTCTTGTAGGATACTTGGTATTTGAATATACATTCTCCCACAATTTATATGTACTTACTGGCCATTTTGCCAATGCATCCTCATTTGGGTGTGTTCACCTACTTACCATCTTAATATATCCCTCACTCTTAGCAGTTGGTATCTCCACTGATCATGTTCTCACTGACTTCTGTCTCAGTTTGTTCGTAGGTATATGGCATCAAGGTTCTGCAGGCTCCTGCAGAAGTCGGTGCATTCTATGTTTACTAATTCCGGAGTTAATTTGAGCGAGTCACCTGATTGGAATGTGGCCTTGTCTGCAGTTGAAAATCTACCGAGTTTAGAGACTCTACCATGGACAAAACGTGATGTGGTGCCTGCTGAATCCTGCAATGAGCAACCAAATGTTAGTTTTGATAGATGCCAATATTTGCTTGCTCTATTGATGCGAATGCCAGAAGAATTTTTGAGATTGAAATCATCGTCTTTGTACATCACGTATATTCTCAACCTGGAAAGGTATATTTTCTTACTGTATCTCCCACATTTCATTTTTAAACTTCGGTATCATGAATGAAAACAAGAATAATCATTAAGAGCGATCTGTTTAATTTACTGAAATAAAGTAAGATGGGGCTTGCTGTAAAATATTTGTATTCTTCAACTCTTTAGACTGAGTGACAGGCAGCCAGGATATTACCATCAGAACATGGAGTTTACACTATTTCTCAATTTTTTTCTGATGGGCATGCTCTTATTGGATCCGATGTTTGATAGAGTAAATTTTTACCGATGCTTTTCAGGCTCCTGGTTGGCAGCTTGTTAGGCTGGCACACTGCAAAATGCTCTCAGAATCCTATTCAGGTCTTTCAATTGTTTGTGACATGTCGAAAGGTTCTTCAGATTTTAGCTGCATCTTCTAGCAAAGAAAATGCAAATGAGAGTCAGTCGGCTGTCCTATGCTCATTTCCTCTGCTATGGCTTCTAAAATCATTGTCAGCTGCAACTGGAGTTCAACATGCTATTTCTAAAGATATTGTTTTTGAAGATAAAGTTGCGATTTTTTCATTGTTGGATCACACATCCAATGTGTTGCTGAAAGTAAGTAGAGATCAATTCGAATCTGCATTCAACTCCATTATTTCTGTTAGGAAGCTTCATGGAAAAAGAAAAAGCTTAGATCCCAGCAGTGAGGAGACTGAGCTATCAGCATGTAATCTTCAGTTAAATCCCCCAAAGAATTTGGATGCATGTCAAAGTGTCTTGAATTTAGCTAAGGCATTAGAAGACGGCCTGGAAAATTCCCTTGCTTGTTTTAGGGAGGTATCTCTTGATAAAAGGTTAGAACGCTTGGCCAGATTTCAGGATTTGAGTAAGTTATCATCTATTATTGCTTGTTCTCAAGGACTATTTTGGGGCCTAGCTTCTACTTTAGGTGACACAAATTCAGACAATAGTAACTTAAGAACAAAATCTTCTAGTTACAATTCTGAACTGATGACAAGAATTAAGTCGTGTGTGGACACATGTGTGGATTTTACTACATATTTTCTAAAAGCATTATTTCTCGAGGATGATCCTACCCTCAACATGTCAGAAAATGGTAGTGATGGATTTGGAGCAAGAGAGTCCTCATCTGGTAAGTATGATGATTCCAGGGATGGATTAGATGAGGATTGCCCTACTGGGAAACTGGTTCCATCTGATATAAAGGGTGATCAAATAAAGCGTGATCCTAAGAGGAAATCCTCTTTATCCCTTCCCGACCTTGAAGCTTTTCTTACTAAGGTTCAACATCAGAAACTTTATCTTAAGAAATCGTTGTTGATGCAAGTTTTTAAAGGTGAGAATGCTGAGGCGGCTTTTTTTCTGCGACAGCTGTTCATTGCTTGTTCAGCTATTCTAAGATTGAATTTGCAGATTGAAATTACTTCTTCATCATGGGGCTTATTTGTAATTGTGGTAAACATTTCTGAATTTCTTCTGTTGGAGTTCTCAAGAAGTAATATGCCACATCAATTTGCCTTTTTTTGCTTAGATGGTGTTGTGAAGTTCCTTGAAGAGCTTGGTAGTTACTTTCCACATTTTGATTCTTCGTTGTCCAGAGATTTTTATGTTAAGCTTATAGGCTTACACTTGAGAGCCATTGGAAAATGCATATGTTTACAAGGGAAGGAAGCTAAGTTAGCTTCTCAAGAGACAGGATCACATTCCAAGCTGGCTGATGATGTGCAATCTTGTTTACCTCGCGTGACAAGTCGATTGTGCGACCTTAAGGAAAGACTGAGGATATCATTTAGAAAATATGTTGGTAAATCATCTGAGTTGCACTTACGATCAGCCATCCAGGCTATCGAGAGAGCTTTAGCTGGGGTACAAGAAGGTTCGATGACAACTTATGAAATAGTTTGTGGAAGTTCAAGTGGAGGAGCCGTCTCCTCTGTAGTTGCTGCTGGTATTGATGCCTTGGATTTAATTATCGAATCCGTGACAGGTTAACCATCCTAATATTCTTGCTATTTCCTAATTAATACAATCCTTTTCAATTCTCGTTTATATTAAAGAAAGAATAGAAAGACATCTGTAACTTTGATTTTCAGATACTGAGTGGAGGTTTATAGAAACGAGATTGTATCCTGACGCATTGGACTTAGAATGTGACCAAGCGTGCATTTACTTACGCCAATTCTTTATGAGCAGACTGTCATCTTGTATTTTCTAGTTTCTGCGAGCACATGGATTGACAGCCTCTGTTGATATTTCTATGTCCTGCATTTCATCCAAATTTACATAGTTTGTAACTGTTACGTCCTTTTGCATTTACAATTGCTCACACAAATATTAGTTTAGCTGGAATAAGTGGGTTCAGAAGTCTTGGTGAAATCTTCAGCAGTTCTCACTACCAGCTATTGCTCTGTGTTGAACACACACAGTATACATTTTATAATTTTTATTGGATGATATACTCAGTTTCTTTTGTGGTTTGCAGGTCCCAGGCGTTTAAATATGATCAAGAAACACATCCAGAACCTAGTTGCTTGTCTTTTAAACATCATCCTGCATCTGCAGGGCCCCAGTATCTTCACTGGATGTCTTGACCCAGTCAAGGCTTATGAGAGACCCGATTCTGGTGCAGTTATTCTCATGTGTATCGAAATACTGACAAAAATCTCTGGGAAATCCTCTCTGTTCCAAATAGATTCCTCCCATGTTGCGCACTCCCTGCGTACACCTGGGGCACTCTTTCAGTACTTCCTCCGGCTTCAGATATCTGAAGCATCTGTCCATGCTGCTGTAGATCGGAAGATCTCAGTAGAACTATATGCTTCATGCTGCCGTATGTTATGTACTGCTCTTAAGCATCACAAAAGGTATGCTTCTTTTTATTTAATCTCTTGGCCATTTCAGATTTAATAACAGCTGTAGATTTTTCTAATCTTTCTCGCGTTGATGTCCTCAGAAACGTCTCTACTAACTTTCCTCCTTTTCGTCTTGCGTAATTAGTGAGACTCATCAGTGTATAGCTCTTCTCGAAGATTCAGTTAGTACTCTTCTTCATTGCTTAGAGACTGTAAATACTGACCGGGTTGCTGGAAGAGAGTCTGTTGCATGGGAAGTACAAGAGGCAGTAATATGTGCCAGTAGTCTGAGAAGAGTGTATGAAGAGGTTTGTTATTATGTGCTTTTCATTAAATTAAATGCAATCAATTTAATCAATTTATATATGGTTAATAGGCTTAACGTTAAGGGTAGTTTTTTAACTATTCTTGTGTTTATGTTATTGTTTTAAGCAATGGTTTAAGGGGGTTTGGGACTGAAATTTTGTTCTCCATATACATTGAGATTTCTCGTTTATTGATTTCCGCCCTCTAAACTTCCCCCAGGTACGGCAACAGAAGGATGTGTTTGGGCAATGTTCGTTCCAATTCCTGTCGCGCTACATATGGGTCTATTGTGGATTAGGCCCATCTAGAAATGGCATCATAAGGTATTTTCAGAGTTGTTACTTGACTAGCACATTAAATTGCAATAGATATATCTCCACTCACACACACACATACATCCTATAGTCAATTTCCTTAAGATTCAACTTCACAACTATGGACTGGTTTCCTATTCTTTAGGGAGGTGGATGAAGCTTTGAAGCCCGGTGTACACGCTTTAATAGACTCGTGCTCAGCTGATGATCTTCAACTTCTTCATACTGTATTTGGAGGTGTGTGGTTTAAATTCAACTTAAGATTCGGATCTGGGAAAGTTTCACGATTTTATTACGCATGCCTCAACCTTTTCGTTTTCTCTACCCACTTGCTTCTGTAGAGGGTGCTTGCAGAAGTACACTGGCAGCTCTCCAGCATGACTACAAGGTTAATTTCCAATATGGAGGGAAAGTCTGAGTTCTTAATATCTGTCTGAAACTCAAAGGTAACATCACTTGCCGTGTAAACTTCCATAGCACTGGACTGGAATCAACAAGGGTAAAAATCATCGTTTGCTTGTGTTGCCCATTTTATTCGACCCCACCCTACTCAATTGGGTGGTCCACCTATTCACTCTGAAGTGAATTGAATCACTCAATCGGGTACTACTCAATTGGGTGGGATAGAATTAGTCGAAAAGCAGGAAATGTGTTTTTCAGTAAATTTTCATTAGTATTCACCAATATTTTATTTCATATTACTTTGTGAACTTGTCTTTTTCATTTATATCTAAAGTAAAATGTAAGGATAATGCTCGGTGGGCTCGGGAATAAGAAAAAAAACTCTTAAATTTTATTTTTTTAAATGTGATTATATTTTATTTGTTGTTGTCATCATTTTTTTAACTACCACTTTTTAAAATTCAATTGTTAACCATCATTTTGGATGATCTACTTTTTGTGTCGTCTTTTTATTTTACCGTTAAACTATCATTTTTTTTTTATAATTTTTTTAATTATGACCCAATATGATAGTAATTAAATATAAGTATAATTAGTAATTTAAAAATTGATTAAAAAAATAATGGACAATTTTCTGTCTGGCAGATTCTGGGTCTCTTCTACCCTACACCGGGAGCATTGCTCCTGATGTATTATTAATCACATATATAACACACACCTATATGAGTGTGTGTGTGATCGTATGGGATCATGTTAATAATACACCAGGAGCAATGCTCCCGGTGTAGGGTAGAAGAGACCCAGATTCTGTCCAAAAATTGAACCCGAGAAGTAAATAACAAATTGTTTCCTGACAAATGGAACAACTGCATAAGTGCGATTGTGGGGATGCGATTGATGGCTAATGGGAACTGGAAGTGATTGACGGGTCGATGGTCGACATAAATGTTTTTGTTTTCATTTCTTATTTTAATATCATTACTTATATTTTAATACTATAAAAATAGTTTTATTTCATATTTTGATATAATTAATATACTTAAAAATTATAATTGATTTTATGTAGGTAGCTGTATTAATTAATAATACTGAAACAATAGGTGGTATAACCCTAATTTATAAGGAGGAATATTACACTGCTGATATTAACCAATTTAAAAGAAAAGAAGAATCTAACAATCAATTACAATTTTTTTCTTAAATAGAAGAATTGAAAGAAAGATAAACGGAACATATTAAGGTATGTTTGAATAGGGTTGCTCCAGCCGGTTAACCTTGGGGCTACGTGGTGATGTTTGGCATGTGCAAGGTTGATGGCATTATTTGGTTGGGGTAGATTGACAGTTGTGTATTTTTTAACTTTTCTCTCACATTAAGACAAGTTTCTCTCTCTTTTCTCTCTATTAACCCCTAATTTATTTACCTCAGCCAACAGTGCCTCAGCCTTTCCCAGCCGTAATCAAACATATAGACTAGTTAGTATAAAAATACATATTAGAAAATATATGTTTTTTTCATCGGCCTTACCTTTCTCCATAGCCACAAGTACAACCACCATAACTCCGATTCAAATAAAGCGGAAAGATTCAAACAAAGGATCCACATTAGAGAGAGGAGAATCTTAACTCTAGGGGAAATGCAAAAAAAGGGCAGTATGAGGTACTATTAATACCTCAAGTAGCAATGGACTTGTATTTGACGAACACCTTAAAACATATTCGGCTGGTGTAACTAAAAATAATTATATGTGTTTGGTTAAAGTGACTGAATACTTTTTATAGAGTGTTATATTAATTATTGAGGATATTCTAGTTTTATAATAGCACACCAGGACTGCGTTGGAAAAAGAATTGGACTGTAAATAGTCGGCGCCTTTTACAAAGGTTGTGTTTGATTGGGTTTGAGCCCGAACCCGTTGAGGGGGGCTCAACCCCTAGCATGTGATTATTTTTAATAGTTGATGGGGGCTTAACACACACTTTTTACATTACTCAGCAACTTTACTTCAGTCAACGGTGTTACAGCAGACTTCAGTCCCAACCAAACACAGCGTGTTGAAAACAAAACACTCATATCTACATCTCTATATTTCAACTAGGGATGTTAAACGGGCTAGTCCTAGCGGTTTCGGGCTAGCCCTAGCG